>CM076571.1:864695427-864823209 GCA_034641835.2 Pinus albicaulis
TACCTTTATATCTCCTTCATAGCTCAGAATGATTTTGTCCCATATTTCTTTTGCTGAATTTAGCTGCATCACTTTAGAAAATTCTGTTTTAGACATGCTTCCTAATAAGACATTGACTGCTTTGGCATTGATTTCATATTTCTTCCTTTCTGCTGCATCAGTAGGAATACTTGCCGGATACTGATAACCTTCTTCCACGATTGCCCAAACTTCTGCACCAAGACTTTGAAGATATGCTTTTTTTCGTATCTTCCAGAACATCAGATTGCTTCCATTGAATAGAGGTGGCTTTATAGACATTACTCCTTCATGACTTCCCATTGCGATGGATCTCCTTCAAGCGATTAAGCTTCTGCAGAAGGACCCCGCTCTGATACCAATTGTTGGGAAAAATACTGAGAGGGGGGGGTGAATCAGTATTTAAGGCATACTCAACAATTTTTACTTTTCAATTCTCTAAAACCCATACACTACTTTGCTGAAGAAAACTAGCATATACACGCGGAAATCCTTCATAAAAGTCGCGTATACACAGAGATCTAATTATGTCATTAATCCTTCACTTATATCATTCCATCATTTATTCATTAGATGTTCAACAGACTATAAACATGTGCAGTAAGAACAGAATAAACCATCACACATAAGTATCACACATGAACACCAGGATTTTAGGTGGAAACCGAAGTCGGGAGAAAACCACCGATGCCGTTGTCTAAGCCTTCAATATTTTATTATAGAGAAAAACATCTTACAACATATGTGCTGGTGCAAACTCCTACCAGCACGCAGGCACCCACCTGCGCTCGTTTACTAGCCTCTCCTGGAAGGGAGCTACGAACCCCTGCTCTCGTTTGCCAGCCTCTCCTGGAAGGGAGCTACAATCCCCTGATTTCGTTTACCAGCCTTTCCTGGAAGGGAGCTACAACCCCCTGACTGAAGGCTACAACCCTCATCACCTTTATGGACCACGTTTCATCAATTTTCATACTGGATCCAACCCACACAATTAAGCTCAAGGAACATTCTTTAATTCAACAACTTGCTCTATAGCAGCATAATCAATATTCGAACTACCCAGATCAACATAGCAGTACACATCAGAAACAGATATCAACAAGACAACAGAACAGATTAGACTTCTCACAACTTCAGCAAACCCTAGTTTATCATACGCGCTTTCCCTTCACTAATCCTGCGTATATACACGCCTTCATACATATACACTCGCGTATACCTCTGCACATACTTCAGAAAACCCTAACTGGACATACGCACTTTTCCTTCATCAGATCCGCGTATACACGCGCTTTTACCGAAACGAACCAGTGTATACTTCTTCAGACATTTCAGCGCAATTCTTCAGAACAGATGCATAGCTCGGATATTAGCCTTTACTTCAGAAACATGTTCGCCTCATCTCAGATCAGAACATTCCATAAACACATCTAGAAGATACAAATACATTTCAGATCTAGATTCATTTTCTTCATAGGTGCATCACAGATTCAGATCATCAAATTGTTACCCTTTTCATACAGATATACTTCATAATGAAGTACACATTCAAACCCAGACTCATGCACCCTTTGCACAATGATCTTCTTCTCCTTATATAGATTAGCCTTTTTCAATACCATGAGTCAAAACCACTCAACCTCCGATGGTATTCCTGGACGGGATCAATTAGATAATCCAGCGCTCAATACAATGGGCCAATACCATGGTAATGCCCCTTGGTATCATAATTTTAGAGTGCAAAAGGGCATACGCGACTTGGAGCGTTCGCTTCCGCGTGTATACACAACTTCGCCTCATAAAAACTGCGTATATGCTAACCCTGAATGTATACGCGGGTTCCCTTCACAAAAGTAGCGTATACATTGTATGTATACACGGGTTGCCTTCACAAAAGTAGCGTATACATTGTGACATATTATATTTATCATTTTTCTGGTACTTACTGGAATTCTTTTCTCTGTCACATATGAACTGATCTGTAGATACATCATTCTTACATCTTTGACACATAAGTTGCTTATCATAGGCAACTCATCGAGTAGATTTCCATCAAGGAAAACTTCATCAAGTAGGTTGCCATCATCTTCATCAAGTGGGTTTCCATTCAGGGACAACACTCTATCAAATTGGTTGCCATCAAGGACAACACTCTGCATCATATTGCCAACACTATGGCAGAAAAATAACAGGAAATTGAAGAAGAAATGCCAGAAGTTAAGTAGAGCACTGATTAATATCAAATTCAGATGCTTAATGAAGAAGCCCAGAATGTTAGCAGCACCAAAGAAGAGGAGGAGAGGACTGGATGTACTGGCTGAAGTGTCAAGGCATATGAATTGAAGAAGGATTATCAAAATTTTGGTTGCATGAGGACATGCAACATCTTCACAGTGGGGGTATGTTGAGTCTCAAATCTGCATCTTTCCTACACACCTTTCTAGACCTTTTTCATTCACTTGAACCTTCTAAGTTGTCGATATCATTGCATATTAATTGTAAAAGAGCATCTAAAATGGATTTTAACTATGTTTTGTGTCTGCTGTTTGATTTAGATTTTTGCTCATTTAGCTGCGGAATCTTGCCACTTTCCGCAGCTGCTGCAACTTTCCGCAGCCATTTTGTTAAAGTCTATGATGCAGGTGTCTTCAGGCAATTCGAGCCACATGGGCAAGTCAGAAATGATGTGGACATGGATCGTGTCCTATTGGCTCGGGAAAATTCACCTAAGGAGGCTGTGGTCAAAGGTGGCCAAGTGGAAGTAAGCCGTAGAGTCCCATGGTGACAGGACTCTGTTTCTCATCACGTGAAGATTTGTATGACCGTTTCTAATTTATGGGAGACACATCAACACCTGTACACGGCTCCATAAGCCGAATCCAACATCCACTCTTCATAGATTTACTCCTCACCGCGGCCATGATGCTGGATCTCTGGACGTGATGGTTCACGTGTCTCTATCAGCACAAACTTTAGGGAATTAGTTATATCACCTTTGTTATAAATAACGCGTTTTCATACACATAATAGTTAGCCTCCATATATAGCTCTGTAATGTAGTTGCGTTTCCACTGTGCTGTAATATCATTTCTCTGTTATGACTGCATTTTAATATATAAGAAGACTCTGTTTCCAAGCGTAATTCGTATTTGAAGGCTGTTGCCCGAGGTCTGTGCAGAGGGCCCCTGCACACGCTGAGGTTTTGTGCATTACTGTATAGTTTCTTGTTTCATTTCTTTAAATTCATTGTGTCATAATCATTCATGTGTATATACATTACATCTTTCATGGTATTTATGCTTTACTGTCCATAATATTTCATGCTTTACATTTTACTTCTGTCCATAATATTTTATGTTTTATGTTGTTGTTAACTGATCAGTGTTCTTGTTTCAGATTACAATAGGCAGCCCGGGCACTTGCACATCTTTTTATAATGACTAATGACATGGAATCAATATTGTCCTTCTGCTAATTTACTTTTCTTAGTTTTTTTTTAATTCCAGCACTGTTTGTTTATTTCAGTCTTGCACATTTTCTTCAGTAGTTAGATTTAGATATATTAAATTGCTCATTTCATTTTCAGTTACCTCCGAAAGCCATAGCTGGACTAATGGCGAGGGATTGAATTATGAGTGTGTAGTTTGATATTAGTTTACTTTCTACAAGTTAGATATATTAAACTGCTCATGTCATTTTCAGTTACCTCCGAAAGCCATAGCTGGACTAATGGCGAGGGATTGAAGTATGAGTGTGTAGTTTGATATTAGTTTCTTTTTCTGCAAATTAGATATCAGATTGCTCAAGTTGTTTATGGTTACCTCCGAAAGCCATAGCTGGACTAATGGTGAGGGATCAGAATATAAGTTGATGTAATTTGATTTAGATTTACTTTGTTGCAATTTTTGGATTTCTTTAAGAATAGTTTCTTTTGTATTTGGACAGCAACAAGGATAATGCATTTCATGATCAGTAGTTCACTGTTTGATTAACAAGGATAGCATCACATTTTCATTTCCTTTCAGTTTTGTCATTGTATGTTTTAAATTCCTTTTGAAGTTTGAAGTTGGTAAATCATTATAAAGGATATCATTGCCTTGAACAATCAGAACCATACATTTTTTTATTTTAGAATTTCCATCTCACGTTAGGAAACCAAAAATGACAAAAAGGTAAGAAATAGGTTATCTTGCACATATAGTGCGCCACACTTCATCAGCTTATGAATCCCGGATTGATAAATTAATGTAGCAATTTAGGACACACTAAATTGACGAAACAATCATGCAGAGCCAAACACACTTTTTATTCATTAAGGGTGTGGACCCTCGTAAAAGGTAAAATGAAAGCGGAAAGTAACATTTAGAAGCCCAACAGTCAAATCTAGAAGCTTCTAGAAGCATTTATCTGGTCGAAGGTTCGCTCCTATCATGTATGTTCATTCCTCCATTATGGGAGCTTACCCCTTGATTTATGGAGCCCAATCCCTTCGAAAGAGCATTCTATCCCTTCTTATGTGGAACCATAACCTCCTCTCTTTTCCTATAAATTGAAGCCATAGTGTAGCTTCAAAGGTTAGAGTTAGGGAGTTATACTTGGAGAATTTTTGAGGAGAAATGCTATAGAGACTCATACTCTCTTAACTAATCACTATGTGGGAATGATTACACACCCATGTTCATTTTAGCTGAGAGAGTGAAAATCTTGTCAAAGTAAAGGAAACGCCTGTTCCGGACCTTAGGAAGGCCTGTATGACATCAAGGCGGACACAGTTGTAAGGCTCTTCTTTATTTAAGTTAATACGAATGAATATTGTTTTCTCAAATTATGAGTTCTTTAGTTAAATAACTTATTTATCATGTTTAATCAATGGGTTGTTTAATTAATTATCTCATTTCTTGAATTCCTTGATCATCTTGATAGATGTTTGATTCATGAATTAATTTATTATTCAAGTGCTTTTGATATTTTCTTGTGTTTTTTATTGCAGATCCTTGACGACGACTTTATTCAAGCCACTGGAAAGAAGATCAGCACTAGACTACAAGTAGGTTTCCAAAATCTATCATAATTAATTCTAAAATCAAACAGTACCTAGAGAAAGTAGTTTTTATTTGTCCGTTTGTTGCTAGATGTCCGTAGGAAACTTGGGAGGTTTGTCTTGTCTGCAAGAACGACTTATCCGTCCAACATCTAGAGGAACAATATTCTTCTACTCCTATATTTTAGATTTATAATTTCATTCTTCATAACTATAAGTTGGAATTAGGGGCCTCTCACAACTTAAGTCCCCTCTGTGTGATGAAGCAGATAAATATTCAAATCATAAATCCTTACAAGGATATGTATTCTTTTGACTCTAAGAGATTCAAATGTGTTGCCATCATTAAAGACCTTGTAGTTTATCTGGCTCAAATTTCATCCATAAATATTGTGATGGACGTAGTAGTTGGAGACATCTCGGCTAGATTTGGAATGATGCTTTCTAGATATTTGGGAGCTAAGTTGGGAGGAGTATTAAACCCATATTTAACTTATGCAATAATTCCAGTCTTAGATGGTGAATACAAAAAATTGTACAGGGAGTCAAGATTCTTCAAAACAATCACGATGGAGGGTTCCAATCACTCGACCATTTATAGTCAGGGAAATGATGATTTTGCTTGTCTTATGTTGGAAGTACGTGAGGATATTGCTGAGGATACACAGGTGTCGGTTCCTACATCACTTCAAAAGAATGAAGAAATACAAAATGGTACGTGGAAGTTGTATTTTGATGGATCTCACTCCAAGGAAGGGAATGATGCAGGGGTTCTTTTTCTTTCCCCAAAAGTTGAAATGATTCCCCTTTCCTAAAAATTGGAGTTTGATTCTATTAAGAACATAACATAGTATGAAGCTCTAATTCTTGGTTTACAAGATGCCAAAAAAATGAAGATTGAATGTATTTCTATTTTCAGAGATTCATAATTAGTTGTGAAATAAATAAGAGGGTAGTGTTAGACAAAACACCCAAGGCTTAGAGCTTACCAAAATGAAGTTTGGTATTTGGTAGAAAATTTATTTTCAACATTTAATATTCATTTTATGATAAGATAAGGTGACATATGGATAATTCACCTGCACTGGTTGAAGAGAAAGCTGAAAATGTTGAAGAGAAGTTACCTTGGAGATATTCCATGGTAGACCACAAGATTGTACAATTGAAAGGTATTGTGATTCCTAAAGTTCTCTTACCTTTGGAGTGATTATTTGATGCAAATGGTGTTCGATTGAATGTCAAAAAACAAAGTCGGAAGGATGATGTTGAAGCTTGTAATCTTGGAATTGAACAACAACCCAAACTTGTGAAGATGGTAAAGGGTATTTCCAAATATTACAAGCACATGTATGTAGATCTGTTCAAAAATTATTTTGATGTTTTTCCATGGTATTCTAAATACCTTAAGACTTATAATAAGGATATCATTCAGCATAATATCCCTTTGAAACTAGGGGTTAAACAATATAGACAGAAGTTAACATAGATCAATCCTTTGTTTTTATGCTCAATAGAGAAGGAATTAAAACAACTATTGCAGGCAAAGACAATTATTCCTTTCAAATATTTGGACCTGGTGGAAAATTTAGTGCATGTAAGAAGAAAGAATGGAGATATCATTTTTTGTATTAACTTTCAAAATCTAAACAGTGCATCACTAAAGGATAATTACCCTATTCAAAAAATGGATCATATTTTGCAGAAAGTGACATAATCTTCAAGGTTGTCAAGGATTGATGGATTTTTAGGGTATGATCAAATAGAAAAGCATCCAGATGATCAGAAGAAAACAATGTTCACAACAACATGGGGGACTTTCATGTATGAAAAAATTCCACTCCAATTGATGAATGTTGGTGATACCTTTCATAGGGATATGGACATAACCTTTGTCATATAAAAGGAATTTTATTTTGTTATTTACTTGGATGATATCACATTATTTTCCAAATCTGATGATGAACACTTGAGACACCTTCAACAAAATTTCGAGAAGTGTGGGAAATATGGACTATCTCTAAATCCAAAAAAATCTCATTTTTCTTTAAGAGATGGTAAATTATTGGGACATATTGTGTCTAATAAGGGAGTGAGTATTGATCCAAAACAAGTAGAAGAAATTAATAATATACCTCTTCCCTGAAATAAAAATGAGATTCAAAGTTTCTTGGGAAGAATAAATTTCCTGAGGAGGTTTATTCCAAAGTATGCAGAAATTTCCAAATAGATCACTAATATGTTGAAAAACGATGCAGATATTAGATGGACTCTAGTATCCAGAGAGTCTTTTACAATAATAAAAAAGGCTTTTGGAGAATCCCTAGTTTTGGTAAGTCATGATCACCAGAAAAAATTTCAAATAATTTCTCTTTCCTCTCCTTCTACTAATTTAGTTATTCTTTTACAAAAGAATCAAGATAATGAGGAGAAAACAGTAGCATTTTTCAGCCAGGTGTTAAGGGATGCTGAATTGAAGTATAATATTTTGGAGAAACAATCTTATGCTCTGTTCAAAGCCCTAAAATATTTCAGAATGTACATTTTACAGTTCCAAAGTACTTCATATGTACCAAACTCAACTATTAAGGATTTGTTGACAGAGTGTGATAGTGAAGGAAGAAGGGGAAAATGGATAGCTAAAATCCAAGAGTGGGTCATGTACATCAAGTCAAAAAATCTAATAAAGGTGCAAGGATTAGCTAATATATTAACGAAGGAAAATTACTAGGCATTGGGGATCAATTTGCTAGCATTTATTCCTAAATCAAATACAGTTGGTGAATAGGGTAAGAAAAATGAACAATACAATAGAATCACATACAAATATGTTTTCTTTGATTGGTATAATTGTACACTATTTTTTGTTTTTTAGTTATCCCACAAGTTTAGATTGAGAAAAATATAAGGCTTTGAGGCTGAAAACATAGAAGTATGTCATAGTCAATGTTCGGTTGTGTGGAGGGATCTTGTTGTTGTTTTACTTCTTTGTCTAACAGAGGGTGAAACAATTGAATTTTTTAATGAATATCATGGATGTCCTAGTGGAGGCCATTAAAATTGGAAATTGACAATGCAAAAAACCTTGAAAGCTATTTTTTATTGGAAAAAATTATTTTTCTGATGGTTATAGACTGGTTAGATGTTGTGAAAAAATTTCAATTTTTTTCTCAAAAGAAGAAGTTGGCACCACTGCCATTAATTCTTGTATTTTTTGAAGAACCATTTAGGTAGTGGGGGTTGGATTTCATAGGAGAAATTAATCCACCTTCTAGTGGACAACACAAGTGGATTTTAAAAGCCACTGATTACTTTACCAAATGGGTGGAAGTTGTTCCAACTATAAATGTAACTGCGTCAATGGTGATCAAGTTCATGGAAGAAAATATCCTTACAATATTTTGATTCCCCAAGAAATTGGTCACGGACAATGCTCAAGTACTTAAATCTGTGAGATTAATTATTCAACTACCTATTATCCTCAAGGAAATGGGTTGTCAGAATTTTCAAGCAAAGCTCTTTTAGGAATCCTGAAGAAAACAATTGTAGAAAATAAAAAGAATTGCGACTTTCAGCTAAAGTTTGACTTGTGGGAAAACATAGTGACTACCAAAAGGTCTATTGTTAAGTTACCTTTTGAATTGACATATGGAGTGGAAGCTCTTTTTCCTAGTCAGTTAGTGAGACAAGTAGCTTATTTAATTCAAAATTCCGAGGAGGAACCAAATGCATTGAAGTAGAGAATAAAACAACTAATAGACTTGATTGAAAACATAGAAAAAGTGACTGAAAATTTGATCATCTATCATGAGAAGATGAAGGATGTTTTTTATATAAAGGCCAAGGAAATACTTTTTCATCCTGGAGACCTTTTCCTAAGGTGGTATGTTAGAAGGGAGGACAAGGGTAAACATGGTAAGTTTGATCCCTTATGGTTTGGTCCTTTCAAGGTAGCAGAATCTAGAGAAAATAATACTTTCATTCCTGAGAATCTAGATGGAGAACTACTACAGCGTCCTATAAACGAAAAATTTATGAAACATTACTTCCAACATTAAGTAGCTTTCAATTTTTCCATTGTAAATATTGGTATGATCACTGTAAGTACTTGGTGAGATTATCATTGTAATGTTTTAATCTATGATATGACTCCATGCCTAAGGTGAAGGAACTAATCTATGGTTCTTAGTGTTTTGTTCCAAAATACTATCCCCAGGTGGAGTCATCTGTTGTAGTTCATTTTCACTCTGTTCAAAATTTCAAAAAATATAAACAATAATATGCTACAAAACAAAAACAAAATTATAAAATAAAGTTAAAAAAAGGAAAAGAATTGTACTTATTTTAGTGGTGATTTATTTTAAGAAAATAATGCGGGACCGAGAATTGTGAAAGACCAAAAGTAATATTTCTAATGATTGGCGAGACCCTACAGAGAAATAACATTAAAGGTCATGCAATTTTTGAGCGTGTTGTTGTTCACGACATCGAGACTCCTCCACAGGAGAAACGGAACACCACGAAGAGCTAAAAATTTTTGGTGAGTAATTCCCCCGTAGGCGATTTTGTGGGTAAAGCATTGTCGACTGATCAATGGTAAAGATCTCACCAGAAATCCCTTAGTGATGGAACTGCCTACCACCACAGGTTCCCCGGTGAGCGGTAAGTGGTATTCACCATGACTATGGAAAGCGAGTGGGATATAATTTGACATGTCGATCATCCACGTCATCCGACACCTCCACGTCGTTATTACGTCATCATGTCTTCCATTTTTCATCTCATTAAATTCCATTTTTCATCTGGTTTATTTATAAAACCCCATTTTTTTTTGCCCAAGTCATTTTATTTGTTGATTGTTTCGGAGAGTACCAACCTCGACCTGCACCTACCATCTCGTCAATTCAAAATCCAACGTCATATAATTGTTTAGATGTATTTATCCACCACACAGCTTTGTTCAAGTTTTCCAAAAAGTCTAAGAAAGCGAATATATAGCGAATTTGAAATTCAAACTCCATGATCTCCTTCAAATGCACCTCATAAATGCATATTTGGTGGCATATCCACCTATATACGCCCATTAAATACATCCCTCCTGCTATTTTTAATGACCAAGTCCTTATAAAATTAATTTCTCTAGCTCCAATGATCATATTCTAGGTGAACTTCGTCAGACCCTCCCTTGCGATGCAGTCTTTCTTCCTTCGGCGTAGTTCCCTCCAAATGCACCATAATCCTGCATCTCGTGCAATGCTTCTGTTATTATGAAGCCTAATTTTGGTAGAGTAATTTACTTTCTGATTATTTACAAGATGTGCTATGTCAGGCATCTCTAATTCAAGACCTGCAACCTCATGTTTTCCTTCTTATTCAGGAATATTTACGTTGCGTGGATCCTCCTCATCTTCCTTAGTAGCATCATTCTTGTGCCAGTTCCAACTGCATAAGCCAGTTAGGAAATATGGAAGTCGTTGGCTCATTGGTTATTCAGAATATTCATGTTTTGACTTCATGAAGAGCGTCATTAATACACTCCCAACCATCTGCGAATCTATATTTCAATAAGAAACCTTTAGTCATCTCGTACCAATCTATGGTGCCATGGTGCTGCTCAGTTTCAAGATTGAATTTTGTGGTATTATATCCAAGGTGTGGAATAATATTTGCACCCATTCAATTTGAGTTTCTTTGCCCCAAGCCGTATTCCAGTGAGACAAATTTTTGCAAGGATCATCCTTACCATTGTACTTTTCTGTGATCCTAGTGTTTGGATGACCAAACATGAGCTTCATCAATCTTTTGGTATTCCTTACATCCTCCTAGGTGTTCTTTGTGTGCACCCCACCACCTGGCTGGCATGGACCTTAAAGTGATGTCCAAAGCTTCATATATATATTCTTTTGGCACCTTCTTATCAAACTCATTAAGAAATAAGTTAACGTCCCTAGTGCGATAATAATATGGAAATTCATGCACCTCTAATGTGACATAGCAAAGCCATCTGGTAATTCTATTACAACTCTTAGTAGAAACTTTGTGCAATCAATTTTTCCAATTCTCCAATTCCTCATCAAAGCTTGAAACACAAGTGCTATCGCGCTCCCAACTTATCCTTCCATCAGCAATCATATTGATCCAATCTTCACCCTATGCAATGATCTTATAGATGTTTTCGATATCACGATATTAGTTATGAAATTTTTTTAAATATTGCATGCCTTCAGAGGGGTTCAAAGGGACAACGACCCTGGTACCATTATTTTCAAACACCGCCTTCCTATTCTTCTGATTAATTATGGCCTCCATATTGTTATCACTCTCCCAAACTTCCTAGGCTGAAATTAGGAGTGAAGAAAGGTAACCACAAACCAAGATTTAGCTAGGTAGCTAACCTACCTAACCAAAGAGGGCTCTCTCTATGTCACTTTTTTATATATTCAATTTTAGGCTGAGTACTAGATTTTCGGCTAGATATGAATTAAATTGTTTTAGATTTTTTTTTAATAATTTTTTTGTTGGATAAAATTATAATGTATGAAGCTAAAAATGATTTCAATGGCTAAATTATAGATAATTGAGCAAGACAATATAGGAAAACTATTTAAGCACAATTAAGTTGTCATTGGTGTATAGTGGTAGAAAAAAGAGGGGTATGAGTGAGAATTTTACTGAATTTATTCATCAGAAGAAAAGACACATTGTAAAAATCTTAATAAACATAACATATGACTGATATCTGCTTATAAAATGATAAGATTTTTATACAAAAAGTGAAATTGAAATGAAATAACAAAGAAAAGGCACAATGCTCAATAAAAATACCACATGAATCTCACAAAATTGTTGCAACTCCTTTGATTTCATTAATGATAGGTCCACAGTAATATACAGAGCTCAAAAAATCAATTATCCAACAGTAGTAATTCATACAATGAAGTATTTATAGAAAATTAAAATTACAAAAGTTACATTAAAGGCTATCATAACCGATAGCGCTCTATTTTCTAATTAATCTAACTACATCATGGAAATAAATTTAATTGTTGTGTTCCCACTGCTTAATTGAAAAAGTGTTGCTGAAGGAGATATTTGCGGGTTGCGCTGGATTTCAGTTGACTGCTGATCTGACAAAGATTTGACTTTTCTATTTTTATTAATTATTCTTGAAACTCACACAACTTTTCCCAGCATTCTTCATCAGGGATAACTAATTTTATTACCTTAAGGTGAATTTCATCTGCTTCATTATATTTATAAAAGGTGGGCTTTACGAAAAAGACATGTTTGATCTCATACTAAATGTAAATGTCATTACTCAGAGTTCCCAACCGTGCCTTTCCTATCAATGTGCCTTTAATATTTGAAAAATTTGCAGTGTCTCTGTAAATTTCTTGAAGTCTTCTTCCATAGTCTTGTCTGGTCATTAATTTTTCATTAATTAAAAAAAGATAAGGCAATCATTTCTGTGCCAAAGGCTCTATTCTGCTAAAAAGTATCTTAACTGTAGTCTCTAGAGTGTGACACTTCTCCTCAAGATGAAGAATTGAATCCTTTTTTGTGAGCACTCTCTTCACTTCCAGGATTGTTTCTGTTCTATCATCAATGCCCAATTCATCCAGCTCATACCTATTCTTTGAATTCAAAAATATGATAATATTGTTTGTTTTGGTAGGCTTGTTTCCAAATTGTGCTTTAATTGTTGCAATGGCCTCATTTGCCTTATGTATCTGCTCCTTTTGTTCAAATATGATCAGAATACTTGGCCAAATTTCACTAATAGACTCTATGATGTATGCCCATATTATCTCTTTTATCTGGCCCAAATTATTACCAATAGCTGACTCATTTTTCTCTTTCTGTAAGCTCTCAATCATCTTTTTGGCTCTATGTGCTTCATCTGCATGTGAAGTATCAAAATTAGATTTATGAAATTAAAATAATTTTACCTGATCCTGCAATTTATTGATCTCCTCTTCTTGAATGTACATGTTCTGAACTGCTTTGGTGAGCTACTCAGCTCCATCTGCAGTACTTGTCATGGAAGTTTGAGCTATAGGGATGGTTGTTAGAGGCACTACTTCTAAAGGAACCTTTGATGTTTTTATTGATGCTTCCTTTTCCTTTATCATTTTTTCTAACTTTGGTTCCATCTACTTGATTTGAGAATTCTGCTCCATAATCAATTTCATCATATCTGTCTTCTGAGATCCAGTCTCCTCAATATCCTTGGCTAAAGGATCTTCTGTAGCACGAATTTTAAATTTCTTCCTCAATGCTTCTTGCCAACATTTTTCTTCTTGATGATTTCTTCAACTGCGTTGACATTGGATGGATCATACCCAATTTTTACCACTAGATCTTCTAGTTTTTTAATTCTTTTATCTTTTCAAATGAAGACATCTTCTCCATTTTCAACTATAACTGTACATTTTCCAATGGAACCTATAGTTTTGATAAGCTCATAGAAATATTAATGAGAGTAGATGAAATCATCTCACCAGTTTGCTTATGTAACTCCATTTGATCTATTGGATGAATTTATTTTGTATCAAACTCAAATGTAGCCCTTTTATAATCTTCTTCTGACTTTGGATGTGGAATATGTGCTTGAAGGAAAGAAAAGTGCATTTTACCCTTCTCTAAATCAAAGGTTGAAATGAACATACTTTGTTAGCTGTGATTTTGTTTCCAAAACTAGTTATATTTACTTGTCTTAACATTTCATTCTTTAGATTTATCTCTTTAAAGGTGTGAAAGACAATCTTCTTCTTCTCCCCTATAGAAAATGTGCTTGTCTGAATGGCTTTCTGATGAACTTGAGAAGCTGTTGTTTGTTGATCTTTTGAAACTATAAAAGTAGTAGGAGTAGTAGAAGTGCTTTTATCACTTGCCCGTGTGGAAGGAGGTGTCTCTTTAGTAATGATAATTGCTTCTTTTTCTGACTCCTTGCTGGGATCGTCCTTAGGATTAAGCTTTGTCTTTTTGCTGTAATGAATTTTGAACTCTTTTCTAGATGAATCAGTCATTGGAGATGATTGGTATGCTCTAACTCTTTTCACTGCTCTTTCCTGTGCCATAGGAGTCTGCAATGTTGATGTAGAAAATGTCTCTTCTTCAACCTCCTGTAAAGTACCTTCAATCCATTCAAGTGGATTAATGTATTTTTCAATATCCGGTCTAGGTGTATGAAAATATGCTATAGATTTATTCTCTACCCTCGGTTTTGAAATGACACCAATTGTATCATAATACCATGTAAAACTTGGGCTAAATTTCATTTCTTTCAACAACTTATCTGCTTCCTCCCTTTCTGTCCTATTATTACAGATAAAATGTCCTATCTATGTTTTGATTTTAAATTAATATTTCCTTTTAGCAGAGACAAAATGCACTTCATCTCCATTAATCATTTGTCTAATATACTCCATTGCAAAAATCCTTATGGGGAGGAATTTTGGCAGCTTATAAGGGGGAAGTTCACAGCCATAAACTCTGAGTTATTTATAGTTTTGATAAAGGTACCAATCCCATGTTATTGCTTGATTTAATAGCTACAATAATAATCTCTTCACTAATCATGGGTTATGTAGTGCCATTCAATAAACTGAGTGCTGGATCAAGAAACAATTCCACAAACTATTTATATGAGTACTCTTTTTGTTCCTTCATGACTAATGGAGTCCAGGATTGATTGTTTATTTCCTTCTTCATCCAATTTCTATAAGGAAAACTTAAATTTGTCTCCCTGAGAGTACAAGAACAAGTAAAATAACACAGGGGCATAATTGATGTAATATTCCTAATTAGCTATGGCTAATTGGAATATTCGATTTTGCTCAATTTTTCCGTCTATAGTTTATTCACAAATAAAAATGTGAGTAGGGGAGACATAAATCACTTTAGAAATAGAAGTTCACTCCCTAGTAGCACAACGTTGTAACTTAAGTGAGCCGAGGGGGCCAAGAGACCACGTAGAGAGGGGGCCCACGTAGACACATGGAGGGACTGCGCAGGCCAAGAGGAAGAATGTGGCAAACATTGGAGGAGGTGAGCATTAGGGTTGACAGGGGCTCATGCTATATAGAGGGGAAAGCCTCCTCATTTTTTTCATTCGCTGTTGATGATATTGAGCTGGTCGTTTTGACTTCTTGAGCATGCTGGCTGTTTAGCCTGTCTACAACACTGTTTAGTGCATTGAGTGTCTCCAATCAGAGATCTCGCCCTTAGGCCCGGGGGACTTCGAGTGCTTGCTCGGGCAAGGTAGATTCTTCAGCATTTTTTGGGAGGATTGGTGTTTGGGTTTTGTTGTGAGCTGTGCATTCAGAGACTACGCAGTCATTGAGAGGGAGGATGCAGTCCATTCAGGAGGAGCTCTAGATTGAGTTTCTTGCAGGGGTTTTGAACTTGGAGATTGAGCGGAGGATCAACCTTTGCCTTTGGGAGAATTTTTATGGAGTTTGAGGCGATATTTAAGTTGTTCCTATTTAGCCTCTGCACAGAGCCTTGGAGGGTAGCATAATTCCCCAAGGGGGGTGATTTTCGGGGGTCGGCCATTTCTGATATGATTTATGGGTTTTGCTGTGGTTGATGAGTAGAGGTGGAATCCAAATTTTTAGCTCATTCTGGTGAGGGGAACAACCCCAAGTCATCAGTTCATTTCAGCAGTAGCAGCTACACGACAGTTTTCTAGCAGTTGGGATGTAGTTCAGAGAGCAGCCATTTACTGGTTATTCTGAGAGTATTTCTTCACTTTCCTTGAGCAAGTCTAGGTGCCATCACTCTGATCACCTATTGTACTTCATTATATTTCTCAGTATAATAAAATGGCTTAGCATTCTCTCTCTATTTCTGGAGCATTTGTTATACATGTTATATGTGCTATTGTATGTCTGCATTACTGTTATTTTTATATCTTCGGGCATTCTAGTTCTATACCACTAGGTGTTTTTTTCCTCATACTCTTAGACAGAGTCTGGAAAGGGCCAGGTAGCCTCCAAATCTCACCCTCTCCTCAGAGGTGAAATATCTGGTAAACGCCCTCCCAGTCCATCTCTGGTTAGAGTTTGCCGTGTTTTAAAGATATTCCTAAAAAATGGATATTACAATGGTATCAGAGCATAGTTCTGGCTCAACCTGTGGAGCTAGTGGTCTATGACACTGGGGAAGAAGCCCTACATTTGTTACAGAGGCAAAAAGTACAGAGATCGTGAGCGTAGGTTGGAAAACACCTATGGAAAGGGAGACTGTGTTCGGGTGGTGGACACAGAATAGGAGGAGCCTATGACAGACGCAGAGTAAGAGGAGCCTGTGTTAGATTTAGAGCAGAGAGAGACCATGGCAGATGATAGTGAGAAAAAAAAGTTTGGGGAGGCACTCCTCAAATCAGTGCAGGATCTCGCGAGACAGATTGAGGTGATGGGTCGAAGATTCACCACTGTGGAGGTTGGACAGCGTGAGACTCCATGGGTTTTCTAGGTAGGTGAGGGATCAGGTGCATCCCATCATTTTCCGAAGCATGGTGCTACGTAGTGTGATACTACTCAGCAGATGGCTTCACATGCACCTACACGCTCTACTATGCCCACTTTCTTGGGAGCAGATACAAGAGTAGGAGCCTAGCAGGAGGTAGAAGTCGGGCATATGGGTGATTATTTTGTAGAGTATCAGGCCTATGGGCAGGAGTTCAGGGATGCTCTCTCATTTAGAGAATTTGTTCAGCTTCAGCGGGACAGTAGACCCCGCGACCATCATAGAGGACACCAGCATTATCATGATGGAGATACCCACCGTACAACTAGCAGATTCAACTTGTCTACATTTGATGGTTCATCAAACAGTTCGGCGAAGTCTTGGGTGGAGAAGTTGGACATCTATTTCCAGCTTAACCAGATGTCAGAGACAGAGGCCATCAAGCTGACGACATTACATTTGGATGGTGAGGCCCAGGACTGGTGGTTTCATGGGATGGTTACACTCGTACATTCTACAGTGACGACATGTGTCGAGTTCACCAAGAGGTTGATAGAGAGATTTGACTGGAGGGATCCGGAACAACACTTTGTTGAGTTAACGAGGCTCAAGCAGACCGGGAGCCCAGAGACATACATTGCAGACTTCTTAAGGGTTTCAGTGATGGTTCCAGATCTATCCGTGGCATTGATGATCTATATGTTTGTGGAGGGGTTAGCAGATCCATTTTGGGGTCTATTCAGATCTACTAGACTAGCCACACTCTAGGATGCTATTAGCAAGACTCGGGATTTACAAGATGCATTTCCTAGGACTCAGACACCTTACTCCCAGAGACAGGGCTTCCAGCCCAAGGGGAAGGATGTGAGGATTCCGCCTCCAAAGGGGAATCCATGACAGGCACAGATGGATGATGATGCTAGGAGGGAGCTAAAGAAGAAGCGGTTGTGCTTTACTTGTCAGGAGCCGTGGGCACTGGGACATAGATGTGCTACTGGAAAAGCACATTTTATTGAGGTCTTCTCCGAGAGAAGCGGGGAAGAGGATGAGTAGGGTGACGTGGAGGCAGGAGATAGTCATGCCGCATAGGACCCTTTGCCACCTCCACCTCCAGCAACAGGTGGTGCGGCTTTTGCACCTACCAGAGGGGCCCTTGTAGCATTGCGAGGAGTTCCCAAGTATTTGACGCTGCGCGTACGGGGGACAGTATGTGGTCAGTGAGTATTAGTTTTGGTTGACAGTGGGGCAACCCACAACTTCATCGATGCACAGATGGTTGAGCAGAGAGGGATATCGACCGAGAGCTTCGATGGATTTTTTGTTTTAGTCCCAGGAGCTCAGGCGATGCAGTGTGCCTGATATGTTCCAGAGTTGGCAGTGATGATGGGTACCTACACCATGACTGACCAATTTTTCATGGTCAACATACTGGATACCAATGTGGTACTGGGTGTTCAGTGTCTGATTACTCTAGGAAAGGTCACCACAGATTGGGAGGCCTTGGAGATGGATTGGGATGATAAGAACACCAGGAAGCATGAGAAGATCTGCGGAATGCACACTTACCCACCTCAGACTATTTCGGCTCACCGTATGGAGGCATATTTCTGGAAGGGAGACATAGAGTGGGTGGTTGATTTGCAGGCATTAGAGGCAGGGACTACCAGTTAGGCTGTTCATCCTAATATACATGCCATCCTTGATAGGTATGACATAGTGTTCGGGGATATACCACCAGGCCGACCACCGGATCAGGGGTTTGAGCACACTATTGAGTTGGAGCAGGGTATTTAAGCAGTGATTACCACACCCTATAGGCATCCCAAAGCCTATCGGGATGAGATTGAGTGGGCCATCCAGAAGTTGCTGGCTCTTGGGCACATCCAGCCAAGCACGAGTCCTTTTGCTTCTTCTGTGGTGTTGGTGAAGAAGAAGAACGTCACTTTGAGGATGTGTATTGACTACAGGGCCCTGAACAAGAAGACCCTAAAGAACAAGTACCCTATACCCAGGATCGATGAGTTGATGGATGAGTTAAGAGGAGCACGGTTTTTCTCAAAGATTGATTTGAGATCGGGGTACCATCAGATTCGCGTGAAGGAACAGGACATTCCCAAGACTGCCTTCAAGTGTCACTATGGGCACTTTGAGTTTTTTGTGATGCCCTTCAGGCTAACCAACGCACCAGCGACAGTCCAGTCTTGCATGAGCCACGTCTTGCGCAGTCACTTGAGGAATTTTGTGTTGGTGTTCTTTGATGATATCCTCATTTACAATAGGACTTAGGAGGAGCATCTCTAGCACATTGAGGTAGTGTTGCGCATTTTGGAGGAGCAGCAGTTCTATGCCAAGCTCTCCAAATGTGATTTTGGGTTGTTGGAGATGTTGTACTTGGGACATATCATAGGGGAGGACAGAGTGAGATTCCACGAGGAGAAGATCAGGGCCATCAGAGATTGGCCGGAGCCGAGGAATGTGACGGAACTTCAGGGATTCATTGGTATTTGTACTTATTACAGGAAGTTCGTCAGGAGTTTCTCACAACTTGTTGCACCCCTTACTAATTTGATGAAGAAGGGGCATTCAAGTGGTCAGATACAGCGTAGCGAGCCTTTGACAGGATCAAGGAGGTGATGAGCAGCTGCCCAGTGCTTGCATTGCTGGATTTTACGCAGCCATTTGTTTTGGAGTGTGATGTGTCGGGAGAGGGGATCAGCGCAGTATTGATGTAGGGAGGACACCCTATAGCCTTTGAGAGTCGAAAGCTCCTTCCGCACGAGAGGTTGTATTCTATATACGACAAGGAGATGTTGGCCATTATGCATGCATTGGCCAAATTCCGGCAGTATTTAGTGGGTAACAGGTTCAGGGTGAGGACTGATCACAATAGCCTCAGTTTCTTTTTGGAGCAGAAGCAACTACATGAGAGGTAGCAGAAGTGGATCAGTAAGATCCAGGCATATGAATTTGACATTGAGTATGTCAAGGGTAAGAACAACGTGGTAGCAGATGCCCTTTCACGTAGACCAGCCACGTTGTCTCTTATGAGCTTGGATACAGATTGGAGGGCTCGACTTTTAGTTGAGTACTCCAAGGACATATTTTCATGTGAGGTTCTGGATGGACAGGTGGCAGATGATAGGTACAGGGTGGTCGATGAGGTCATCTACTACAGGGACTGGATATTCTTGACTGAGGGATCTCAGCTCAAGAATAAGATACTTCAGGCATCACATGATTCACCATTGGCTGGCCATCAGGGGTTTACCAAAACCTACAGGGCCATTAGAGAGAGGTTCTCATGGAAGGGCCTCAAGGAGGACATACTCCAACACATCAGGGAGTGCGATGTTTCCCAGAGGAACAAGGGGGAGATGAGCCATCCCGCAGGATTATTGCAACCTCTTCCCATTCCGTAGGGGAAATGGGAGAGTGTTTCGATGGACTTCATCACAAGGTTGCCCATGGTGCAGGGCAAGGATTGTATCTTTGTCGTCGTTGATCAGCTGACAAAGTATGCACATTTTTTCGCCATATCCGTGCACTACACAACAGCATAGGTGGCCGAGCTGTTCTTCAGAGAGGTTTTCAGGCTACACGGTCTTCCTAAGACCATCATCAGTGACAGGGACAGCCACTTCATGGGCGGATTTTGGTAGGAGCTTTTCCGGTTGGTGGGGACAGAGTTGACATCGAGTACTAGTTATCACCCATAGATGGATGGACAGATGGAAATAGTTAACAAGTGGCTAGAGGGCTACTTGCGTAACTATGTCAGTGGGAAGTAGCGAGCATGGCTGAAGTGGTTGCATCTGAGGGAATACTGCTACAACACTACTCATCACATGTCCATTGGTATGTCACCATTCTATGCTTTGTATGGGTATCATTCTTTATCTTTTGTTGATGTGATGTTTGGTGCTAGCAAGGCTCCGAGAGCCAATATTTGGATCTAAGAGATTCAGGATATACTCCAAGCTCTCAAGGACAATATGGCTACAACACAAAACTAGCAAAAGTTGTATGTTGACAAGGGTTGGATGGAGAGACAGTTTGAGGTAGGGGACTTGGTCTACCTACGATTGCAGCCATACCGACAGTCGTCATTGAAGCAGAATGGAGCTGAGAAGCTCAAGCCCCGCTTTTATGGGCCATATAGGGTGATACGCAAGATTGGACAGGTTGCATATGAGTTGGAGCTTCCCTAAGGCAGCAAGCTTCATAATGTTTTTCATGTATCATGCCTGAAAAAGGCACTGGGGCAGCAGGTGACAGTGACAGATGAGCTACCACCCACGGATGATGAGGGAAATTTGGTGTTGCAGCCTGAGGCTATTATTGATACCAGGGAGAGGCAGCTATGGATCAGGACCATCAGGAAATTATTGGTGAGATGGAAGAATTTGCTGGATGAGGATGCCACTTGGGAGAGTGAGAAAATTTTGCAGCATCCATCACTTCAGTTGCTTGAGGACAAGCAACATTTTGCCGGGGGAGACTATAATATTCCTAATTAGCTATGGCTAATTGGAATATTCGATTTTTCTCAATTTTGCCGTCTATAGTTTATTCATGAATAAAAAGGTGAGTAGGGGAGACATAACTCACTTTAGAAATATAAGTTCACTCCCTAGTAGCACAATGTTGTAACTTAAGTGAGCCAAGGGGGAAAAGAGACCACGCAGAGAGGGGGCCCACGTAGACACATGGAGGGACTACGCAGGCCAAGAGGGAGCACATGGAAACATTGGAGGAGGTGAGCATTAGGGTTGAGAGGGGCTCATGCTATATAGAGGGGAGAGCCTCCTCATTTTTTTCATTCGTTGTTGATGATATTGAGCTGGTCATTTTGACTTCCTGAGCACGCTGGCTGTTTAGCCTGTCTGTAGCACTGTTTAATGCGTTGAGTGTCTTCGATCAAAGATCTCGCCCTTAGCCCCAGGGGACTTCGAGTGCCTGCTTGGGCAAGGTAGTTTCTTCAGCATTTTTTGGGAGGATTGGTGTTTGGGTTTTGTTGCGGAGCTGTGCATTCAGAGACTGCACAGTCATTGAGAGGGAGGACACAGTCCATTTAGGAGGAGCTCCAGATTGAGTTTCTTGCAGGGGTTTTGAGCCTGGAGATTGAGCAGAGAATTATCCTTTTCCTTTGGGAGGATTTTGGTGGAGTTTGAGGCCGTATTTCATTTGTTCCTATTCAGCCTCTGCGCAGAGCCTTGGAGGGCAGCATAATTCCCCAAGGAGGGTGATTTTCGAGGTTCGACCATTTCTGATATGATTTATGGGTTTTTCTGTGGTTGATGAGTAGAGGTGGACTCCAAATTTTCAGCTCATTCCGGCGAGGGGAACAGTCCCAAGTCATCAGTTCATTTCAGCAATAGCAGCTACACGACAGTTTTCTAGCAGCTAGGATGCAGTTCAGAGAGCATCCATTTCCTGGTTATTCTGAGAGTATTTCTTCACTTTCCTTGAGAAATTCTAGGTGCCATCACTCTGATCACCTATTGTAATTCATTATATTTCTCAGTATAATAAAATGGCTTAGCATTCTCTCTCTATTTCTGGAGAATTTGTTTTATATGTTATCTGTGCTATTGTATGTCTGCATTACTATTATTTTTATATCTTTGGGCATTCTAGTTCTATACCACTAGGTGTGTTTTTCCTCATAATCTTAGATAGAGTCTGGAAAGGGCCAGGTAGCCTCCAAATCTCACCCTCTTCTCAGAGGTGAAATATATGGTAAATGCCCTCCCAATCCATCTCTGGTTAGAGTTTTTTGTGTTTTAAAGATATTCCCAAAAAAGGGATATTACAATTGAAAACCTCTTCAGTTGTGAATTTAACAAACTGATCATGGATATAATCTACAATAAACTGATTGAAATTGAAAATGATGGAGGGTTTGGAATCGGTGAATCCTATAATGCCTTCATCTACCCATTGGTCTGAATAATAACCAAGGAGGTAGGAAATGACTGTGATGATTTGTTTGGAAATTTCAAGGAAAATGGATGATGGAAATGGAGGGGTTTTCTTACGGAATGGGTCATTTTTAGTCATGAATAGCTTAAGAGTTTGAGCTCTCTTTGAAAAATCTAGCCTCTGGTATATTTTTGTCAAGGCTTCTTGGGAAAATTGTGTAGAATTATCTGTGGTTAGAGCTTGCATCGTTTTCTCAATGGTTTGGGATGTAATGGTCACTAAAATCTCTCATGTATGAGTGATAATATCTCTCTAGTTTGGGATATACCAAGCTTGGCATATTTTAACAAAATCTGGGGCAGTATGGGTGTGAGGAAAAATGGAATGTGGAAGATTGGAATCACATAATCCTATGTCATAAGATCTATCCCAAAAATTTATCTTCTAACTAGCAATATAACTCAATAATCTCATTACATACAAGGTTTCATGAATTTTGTGGTCTTTGTTTGCTAAATGTATGTGGTGAAATCAACTAGAGGGTCTAACAACAAACTTACTGGTTCTTCTGGTCCTTTGTTTTTCGGAGGCACGGTTGGCTCTGTCGAAATGAAGGAAACATGAATTTATGACGCAAAATGGAAGCTGAGACTGAAGAAAAGTTGTGCAGACTAGAAGAACATGAATAAATTCAAAGGAAGGCTTTAAAAACTGACGAGGTTAATTTGTGGATTTCTGGTTAATGGATGTAAATTGGTAATCATGTGAAGAGAAGTTTGAAAAGCAGAATAAAATTTGAAAATAGGTGTTCAATGGTGAATTTATGGACAATTGAACTTGATTCCCGTTTGAAAAGGGTGTGGGTACGTTGCCTAACGGTTATAAACTAAATTAATTGGCTAACGGTTAGGGAAATGTTGGGATTTAAGTTTATTCGACAAGCTATAGTCCACGTTGGCATGACGTGATTGGCGGGAGGAGTGGTAGTTTCAATCAGCGGGTAAGAAATATTTTGGAGGGGTAGCAAGGCGGTAAATCATTTTATTCAAGGGGGGTGTGAAATAACTTGCTCATGACACGTAGGAGTGGTGTCGGTCTTTAATACCACTCTTTTCGGAACCCCCCACCTCGATTTTAAGTCTTAAACAATGAGGAGGGGGGGGGGTGAAGTCTCATGTGAGCCATCAAATGTGAGGATGGTGTGATGGATGATTGGTGAGGTGGACATGATTTAACGTAAGCTAGGGTTAAGATACATGGTGGGGTAGGGGTATGATGAAAGTGATTTGACATGAATGACTAATGAATAAGGGAATGCAACGTGTTTCATGGGTAGTGGAGAATATGGTAGTGGAGAATGATGGAGGTGAAGAATAACACATAGGATTAAAACATATGGTTTTGAGGGTTTATTGTCAAAATATTAAAGATAAATATTTAATAAAATGTGATTCCAAAAATGATTTTTTTTAGAAAAGTTTTTCATTTCTCTTCAAAATATAGTAACAGAGTATAGGAATTTTAGACTATGAAAACTGACTTACTCCTTCAACTAGACCTTTATGAATGAAATGGAGGTTTGAATGCCTTTTTTAATAAAAAACTGAAGATTTTACATGGCAGCTTATACCATAGAACTTACCTATATGTTATGGAATGACATGACTTTAAACCTCTAAATGGAGATGAAATAGTGTGAAGGAGCAACATATCATGATAAGACTTATTCAATGACCAATATTATTGTTGAAGACTAAATGAAAAAGAAAAATATTTGACTAATGACCTAATGGAGAAATCTCAAAAGAGCTATCTTTGATCACTGGAAAACTAACTCTAACATTGGCTCTAGCTGGGGATGGTAGCTCCTTCAGGAGGTGTCAAGAACATCGTAGATCAGGTAGCCTTAAAAATGGGTTATGGAGTCAACTAGGCTTTGGAAAACTGAATCAAACTGAAATTTTTTGACTAAAACAACTTACTTGACTCTGACTTGACAAAAGACTAAAATTTTGAAAACTTTTTAAAAGAGAACATGAGCTATTTTCATAAGTCTGATGGCCTTCTCCTTGGGCTTCAAACTTCTACAGTAACTGTTATTTGATGAGCATCAAATGTAAAGTTGTTGTAATATTCCCAAATTTTCACATGATATTTGGAATATTATAGCTCTTAATTAAACCTACTTAATTAAGTAAATAAAAGGGTGGAGGGACCCATAATCCTCAAATATGAATAAAATCCACTTTTCATGTGTGTATGTGGATATTTCAGATCTAGATCTACCTAATGGAATAGTAGAGCCACCACTTAATGTGAAAGGAGTGAAGATCATATCTTACTAACGAGATAGATCATGGAGGTTGACACAGTCAACTAAGATCATAGAAAGAATCAAATGTAATATCATTAAGCATTCATGATGAGATGATGGAAGAGTGGTTCATTTAATGCACACATGATGGAAAGGGTGATCATTGTATTCACACATGATGGAGAACATGAAATGACAACACAATCAACATGGAGACCTATGTCCATATGTACAATGCAGTTATGGGGTGGGCCAAAGCATGTGAAGGCTCATAAACTATATAAAGAAGATGAATGAAAGATAGAAGGCATGTTGAAGATTATTGTTGATGTATTATTTATTTAGATCTGGAATTGTCATGTGACATTCCATGCTTTCTTTGGCTATTTAGCTAAGATTGCAAGTGTTGTTTAGCACTGGGTGTTCCTGGTTGGGAATCCCATCTCTTTCTTTCAGTAGCTCTCGAAAGAGTATTGTACTTCATTCATTATTAGGCATTGGTGCCATATTTTTCATACTTTCTGCAGAACATCCATATTCATAAATTATACATTTCTAAAGATCAGTTTTGAGAGGAGGAGGTTGTCCTTCAATATTTCAGTTGAGGAATCGGTGAAGGATTCATCCTATCACCTTAAGCTTCAAGATCAGCCTTCCAATGCTTTAGATCTATATCAGGCATCAGGCCATCTATTATTCATCTAGCAGTGGCAATCCTTTTAGGAATTACGTTGTCCAGTCTTGTAGATCTAAGGGAGAAGGGAAGTTGCTAGCATTTTAGCTAGTAATCCAATGGAGGACCAATCCTTCACATTGTATATATTATTTCCCTTAGCCTTGAGCTTCATAGCCATATTTTTCAATAGTCTAGAGAGCCTCCATCCTTGACAGCGTAGTTTATGCCAGCAGGGGTATAGTGTGCAACCCAAAAAGGGCTAAAAATTCAAAGTTAAAATCTGGCCAAACCATTTCTGGGTTTCTCTGGGTTTTTTTAGTAGAATCTGTGGTTAAAAGTGAGGATCATTCTGAGCACAATAATATCCTTCCAAACACGGTTCATCTCCTCAGTAGCAGTAGTAGCACAACATTTCCAGTGCTTGGTTTCTTTAGTGTATTTCAGGCATCTTGTGGCTTGAGTGCATTCCTTTTGGAGCACTGTGTACCTTCATTTGTTGTTGATGTATAATGAAATGGCTCATCTATTCTATCTATATCTGTTTTGATCATAATATTTATGTGCATTTTCTGTACTTCAAATATTATGTTTGTGTATCAATGCATTATTCCATTTTGGGATATTACAGTGGTATCAGAACATGATCTTTGGCTCAGCTTGTGGACATTTTGACAACATAAGAAAAGCAGATAATAGAGATCTACTATGGAGGGATTAAGTTTTTCCTCATCTTCCTTTAGATCTATGAATGATCTCTCTAAGGAGATCAATGAAACAAGAAGATAAAGGCAAAGAGAAACCTCAAGACAGTTTCAAGATGAAGAAGGTCCCAGCACTTATTTTCAACAACAAAGAAGACCAGAGAAGCAAGGAGCTTCACAATATTCCACTAGATCCACTTTCTTTGAGAAATAGGACTGTTCTGAATATGATGAAGGCTTGGGGCATGAGACCCTAAGTGAATATCTATCTGAATACAAGTCACAGCCTAGAGAATTGAAGGAGAATCTCTCTCTCCAACAATTTTTCAACTCAAAGAAGAGAGGGGATCTATAAGAAGCAATAGAAGAAAGAGGCATAGATTCTTCTTGCCTACATTTGATGGATCTTCCACAAGCACCTTGAGCGCTTGGAGGGAATAATTATTTACATTCTTTCTGAAATATCCTATATCAGAAAGATAGGTTGTGGAGTTTGCAACATTGCACCTTGAGGGTGAAGCAAGAAAATGATGGTTCAGTCACTTGTCACACATGAAGGTGTTTTCTTATGCAAACTTTATTAAAAGACTGAAGGAAAGATATGGTAGAAAGAAACCAGAGACATCTCTCATAATGACATCTCCCATCATCAAGGAGATAGTGCATGAAGATTCAAGAGAATATGTTCTCATTATCACTCAAGAGAAGGAGCCTCTACCACCACCAGCTATAGATGTGCTTACATCAAGAGGAGGATCACTTGCATCTTTGCAGGATGGTCTTGAGTTCTTGACATTTGGAGCCCCATGCATGATTGATGAGATGCATGAGGAGGAGGAGAAAAATACTAGTGTTGGTACACTTGTAGAAATGCAACCATCACTCTTACCAGTAGTTGGAGAAACCTTTACACTGGAAGAGGAAACTCTTGTGTTCTTGCAAGATGTTTCTGAATCTCAGTTGATCCAAGGTATGCATACACTTTCATCTCATATTGTTTCAGTACCTCTTATTGAAACTTATGGGGACATGCCATCAGGGCTATTGCATGACCAAGGGTTAGTACATCATGCTGATTTGGAGAAGCATTATATCACTACACAAAGGATCCTTGATCTAATCAAGGAAGAGATGAAGAACCATCCTAGTTTTTCATGGATGAACTACATTCAACCTCTTGAGTTGAAATGTGGAGTTTTAGAAAATGGGATGAGTATGATCCTATATACAATGGCTGGCTATGATTTCAGCATTGTGCCTTGCTTTGAAGGAGCACATGTATCACCTTGCATATGTACAACGGTGTTAAGGAGCAGCAAAAAAAATAAGAGTACCCATTCCTTATGGGAGCAATCAAATGGCAGCTTCATTCATGAAGTAATGGAGGAAAGGATGATAGATGGTAGACATGCTGAGATGAAAAACATGTTCTCCTTTCTAGATGACACTTTCTCAATGAGCATCTCACATCTCAAAGAGAGACTTCTACCTGCAGCAGATCCAAAACCTTATTGGTTTTGGAGGGCCATTGATGAGAAGAGAATCTAATGGAGAGATCTCATTGGAGGTGCACTACAGTATATCATGGAATGAAAATTTCTTCAACAGTTTGAGGAGGTTTGTTTCCTACAATGGGAGGATGCCAAGAATTTGCAGAATGAGATCCATCATCCACATTGGGATGAATGGTTGACAGTATGGAGTAAGGGGTTGCCAAACCACTTGTAAATCTATGATACAGGCCAGCAAGAAGCATGGTTGCGCTAGTTGCTCTTGGGTGAGTATGGATACCACTAAATGAGTCATAAATTTATGATTCATGCCTTACACATCATTGGAATAATGCAGAAGAAGAAGGCATGGTTACTTTGGTTGTTGATGAGAGAGTTTGGACATCACATGCTATATCTTATGTCCTTGTATTTACTATTGTTTGGGATATGTCTCATGTCTTTACATGTATTTTTGTTTGGGATGTATCTCATATTCATATATGTACTTGGGTTTGGGAGAAAGTATAACTCTCACATGATGTGGCATAAGGGAGCTTGTTTGTATTATGTTTATGAGACATCTCACATTTCCATTACTATATGATTGCTCCATGACTTACATCATGAAAATGCAAGGAGGTAGCAAGAATCCTTTTCTGCTTATGGTTATTTATTTGGGGAGAGTATGTACGAATTCTTCCCATACATCGTATGGCATTGTTGAGGATGGCAACAGAGACCCAGCAACGCTGTCACAAGGAATTGTACTACCACTGCATAATGATGATGTGATGGGGCAACAAGATGCCTTGTTAAGGTGGTTTATCTTGAGAGAATATGGCCACTACATTTGGTACAATGATGATGTGGTATGGCAGCAAGAGGCATTGCTGAGATGGCTTCTTTTGAGAGAGTATGGCTCTCATATTCTCATTGATTTTGATTTGGCATGGAAACAAGAAGCATTTTTGAGGTGGCTTCTTTTGAGAGAGTATGGCTCTCTTACTTTTTTTCATGATGATCTAGCATGGTAGCATAAGGCTTTGCTACATTGGTTTTTATTGAGAGAATATGGTTTGACATTGTTTATGTTTTCCCATATGGCTCTACTTATTTTTTTCACTATGATGATGTGATGTTTGATTCCTACATAGACGATAGGGCTAATGATGTGAGCATTGATAGATGAAATCTACTCTATGTATCACGGGTTGGAAATATAGTTCATAAGTTGGGACTTTCCACTTTGAGAATGAACCACTTTGTCTTATGTATCTCATTTATAGAGGAGAACTTTGGTCATCATATGGTTGTCACTTAGAGATTCATTGATGAGGGAGGGTATCTAACTTTTCAGTTGGAGACCATTCTAAACATTCTAGAGAGGCCACTTTGGAGCTAGACATGCATGACACATTGTGACAGATGGGAAGGCCTTCCACATGAGGATGCCATTTGGAGGGAGGATGTTTGTTGTAGCATCCACATTTGCAGTTGCTTGAGGTCAAGCAACATTTTTCCGGGGAGGACTGTAATATTCCCAAATTTTTACATGATATTTGGAATATTATAGTTCTTAATAAACCTTCTTAATTAAGTAAATAAAATGGTGGAGGGACCCATAATCCTAAAAGATGAATAAAATCCACTTTTGATGTGTGTATGTGGATATTTCAGATCTAGATCTACATAATGGATTAGTAGAGAAACCACTTAATGTGAAAGGAGTGAAGATCATGTCTCATTAATGAGATAGATCATGGAGGTTGACATAGTCAACTAAGATCATGGAAAGAATCAAATGTAAGATCATTAAGCATTCATGATGAGATGATGGAGGAGTGGTGCATTTAATGCACACATGATGGAAAGGGTGATCATTGCATTCACACATGATGGAGATCATGAAATGAAAGCACAGTGAACATGGAGACCTATTTCCACATGTACAACGCAGTTATGGGGTGGGCCAAGGCATGTGAAGGCTCATAAAGTATATAAAGAAGATGAAGGCAAGATAAAAGGCATGTTGAAGATTATTTTTTATGTATGATCTATTTAGATATGGAATTGTCATGTAACATTCCATGCTTTCTTTGGCTATTTAGCTAAGATTGCAAGTGTTGTTTATCACTGGGTGTTCCTGGTCCAGAATCCCACATCTTTCTTTGAGTAGCTCTAGAAAGAATATTGTACTTCATTCACCATCAGGCATTGGTGCCATATTGTTCCTATTTTCTGCAGAACATCCATATTCAGAAATTATACATTTATGAAGATTAGTTTTGAGAGGAGGAGGTAGTCCTTCAATATTTCAGTTGAGGAACCGATGAAGGATTCATCCTATCGCCTTAAGTTTCAAGATAAGCCTTCCAGTGATTCAAATATATATCAGGCATCAGGCCATCTATTATTCATCTCCCAGCAGTATCAATCCCTTTAGGAATTGCGCAGTCCAGTCTTGTAGATCCAAGGGAGAAGGGGAGTTACTAGAATTTTAGCTAGTAATCCAGTGGGGGACCAATCCTTCACATTGTATACATTATTTCCATCAGACTTGAGCTTCATAGCCATATTTTTCAATAGAATAGAGAGCCTCCATCTTTGATACCGTAGTTTATGCCAGCAGGGGTGCAATGTGCAACCCAAAAAGTGCCGAAAATCCAAAGTTAAAATTTGGCCAAACCATTTCTCGGTTTTTGTGGGTTTTTTGAGTAGAATCCGTGGTTACACACATATATCATTTTGAGCACTCTAACATCCCTTCACACATGGTTCTTCTCCTCAATAGCAGTAGTTTCCATCAGCAGTAGTAGCATAACATTTCTAGTGCTTGGTTTCTTTGGTGTATTTCAGCCATCTTGTGGCTTGAGTGCATTCCTTTTGGAGCACTGTGTACCTTCATTTGTTGTTGATTTATAATGAAATGGCTCATCTATTCTATCTATATATGTGTTGATCATAATCTTTATGTACATTTTATGTGTTTCAAATATTATGTTTGTGTATCAATGCATTATTCCATTTTGGGATATTACACTTGTATATAAAATGAAAATGGATTTATTTCTCAATATTTTAAGAAACATAGTGTTTTAGAAACCTATAATTTATAGGTCCTCTCGACACTTCCTGTCCTTGAATATCTTCAAGCAAAAATGCTTTTTTTCCTATGAATGCTACAATCTTGTAAGATCCTTTCCAAATATTTTCAAATTTCCCATTCTTGCCTTTATCTTCATTTCTGTCATCCCATATTAGGACAACATATCCAATTTTGAAGTCATTAGCCCTTTTTTTTCTATCGAAAATCTTTTTAATTCTGTCACGTAGTAATGAAGTATTTTTGAAAATTTCATCTCTTGATTGTTGCAAATGTATCATCTGGTTAATCCTGCTCTGGATGTCATTAGGCTCACTGTCAACCTCCTGCAAAATCTTCATTACTGGAACAACCAAAGAAGAAGGGGAAACATTTTAAATTCCATACACAAGCTGAAATGGAGACATGTTAATTGATATTTTTGTGCTCACTATATCAGCCCAGAGGGCATTTCTAAGCCTCTTGTGCCAATTTCTTGTATTTTCCTGTAGCATATTTTTGATAATATTCACCAAAGACTTATTAGATGATTCTGCAAGCCCATTTCCTTGAGGATAATATGCAGTAGAATGAAAAAGTCTAATGTGATATTTGTCACATAAATAAATCATCTTCTTAGATTTGAAAGCAGCTGCATTATTAGTGACAATCTTGCATGGACAGCCAAATCTTGAAAAGATATTATTTTCAAAAAACTGAATGATAACATAATTTGTTTCTTGCCTAGTGGAAATAGACTCCATCCATTTCATAAAATAATTTGTAGCAGTGAGAATCCATTTGTGTTGAGCTGAAGATGGAGGATGGATTTCACCAATAAAATCAAGTCCCCATTGCTGAAATGGTGCTTGAACTTCAATTGGTTTAAGAGGAAAAGGTAGAAGTTTTATTTTTCCTTGAGAAATCTGGCACTCATGACAACTATTAACTATTTTATAAACATCAAAAAACAAGGTGGGCCAATAGAAACCCACTCTCAAAATTTTATTTGTTGTGATTTTCCAATAAATATGGCTTCCATAGTCACCCTTATGGAAATTGGGCATAAATTTCTCAACTTCACCTTCAACTAAACAATTCAGCAATATTCCACTAGGATCTTTCCAATATAAGACATGGTTTTAGAATGCAATATTTAATTGATTTTAATTCAATGATCTTGATCTACTACTTGTCATGCCAGGAGTAGGATTCAAATGTTGAAAAATATATACAATATCAACATACCAATGAGATAAAGAAAAAATCTTAGCTACCTCAAGTAATGTCTCATCAACTGGTTCTTTAGAGAGTGCATCAATAAAATTTATGTCTAAGGCATGAAGATTAGAATCTTCCATCAGCTTTTCTAGGCCTTGTCCTTTGATTAATTTGTAGGTTTAATTTCCAAATCATATTCCAAAAAAACTACAATCCATTTTCCTCTATGTCCTTTTGGATAATTATGTGTAAGTACTTCTTTAACAACAACATTTGGTACATAAGAAATAACATGAGAATGTACAATATACACTCTAAAATATTTCAATTCTTTGACTAATGCTAGAGCTTGTTTCTCAATGATATTGTACTTTAAAGCAACATCTCTTATTGTTCTACTAAAGAAAGAAATAGGAGTTCTATATTTTGATTTTTCTTTTGCATTGAAACATATGCAAGTGTATGCTCTGAAGCAAATGAGAAAATTATAAAATGAAGTGTATAGTCTAGACTAATGAGAATAGGAGCATGTGACAGTGCTTACTTGACTCGATTAAATGACTTAATTGATTCTTCAGACCATTTTACTTTAGTATCTTTCTTCAACATATCAGTGATTTGCCTCAAATGTTCAGCATGATTTGGAACAAACCTTCTTAGAAAATTAATTTTACCATTGAAAGATTGAATCTATTTTTTGATCCTTGGATAATCTAAGTTCTGAATTGCTCCAATTCTTAAAGGATCTACTCTTATGCCATCTTTAGATATAATATGTCCCAACAATTTACCTTCTTCCATAGGAAAAAGTCTCTTCTTTGGATTTAATGAGATACCAAATTTTTGAAAGACTATCTTTAAATGTTGCAAATGGTGTTCAACTGCCTTTGAGAAAACATTGATATCATCAAGGTAAATAACCAAAAATAAATATTTTTCATTGGAAAAATCAATGTCCATTTCTCTTTGAAAAGTTTCCCTTGCATTCTTAAACCCAAAAGGCATTTTGGCATACATGAAAGTATCCCAATGTGCGGTAAAAGTTGTCTTTTCTTGATCATCTGGGTGGAAAAGAACTTGATTGTATCTTGAGTATCCATCTAACAAAGAAATTCTAGATGATCCAACTACCCTTTGCACTGTGTGATCCATTTTTTGTAGTGGATAATTGTCCTTTAAGGAGACTTTGTTCAGATTTCTAAAATCAATGTATAATCTTATTTCTCCTATCTTCTTTCTCACGGGTACTAGATTGGACACATAGTCTCATAAATGAATAGGAACTATTATTCCAGCAATAAATAATCTGCTTACTTCCTTCTGAATAGAAGGTAGCAATTTAGGATTCATCCTTCTCAACTTTTGGCAAAATGGTTTTTGATCTGGATTCAAAGGAATAGTATGTTGAATAATAATATTATTATAGAGATCCAAATCTGAATATTCCCAATAAAATACATCTGAAAATTGAGACATAAGTACTACATACTTAGATTTCATTTCTGGACTCAAGGATTTTGAAATCTGCACCATCTTTGGCTTTTCTGAAGTACCAATATTTTGATCTTCCACTCCCACCTTTGTTGGTGACATAGTAGGCTTCCTTGCAACATCATCATGGTCAAAAGGTTCTTTGAAAGGTACTAAACCTCTTGGAATAGAATTATCCTTAAGTTGTAGTACATGCATCTCTGTATCATGAATTTCTTGGTCATTTATTTGGGAATTTATGAATTCTTCTTCTGTCTACAAGAATTTATTGATTTTCTCATCAGCTTGAAACACTTGCCAATATTTAACATTGTCAGGGACATCAAGGTGATGTTTGAAATTTATTTCATATTTTTTGTTTGGATACAGAGGAATTTTGAACATATTAGTAGAAGTGGTCAGAGAATCAACAATAACATTGTTGTTTCTAGGAATTAATGACAGAGTATATTCAAGAAATGATATCTAGGACTGCATTTCTATAAGCTCTCATTTTGGGGTGTTAGGGTTGGTACTCTCCTTTGACTTGCTTGATAACTAACTCGAAGTTTCCAAATATACATAAATTTTCTTTGCACCAAAGTTTTTCAAAATTTTTAGGCCCATAATTAAGGCTTCATATTCAGCTTCATTATTTGTGTAGTCAAATGCTAGTTTGTAGGAAGACATTCTAACATTTAGAGGGATATCCAATGATTGATTAATTGGCTTGTGAATCCATATTCCAATACCAACACTTTCTTTGCCCATGGCTCCATCAAAATCCATATTCCAAAGATTATTTTCTTTATGGAAGGTGTAAATCATATGGATGATTTTTATTTTCTGTTTGAGATGCCTCTGCTGTATCAAAAATATCAGTTTTTTCTACTATTTTTTTTTTCTTATTGAGGAGATGTCTTCAATTCCAAACTGTTTGGAACTATCTTACAAAATTCCATTTCTTCCAATTCTAAAACATAATCTAATTTTTTTGGATTTGCTGATTTTTCTTCCATCAAAAAGTCTGAAGATGCTGAGAATTCTTCATTGAATAAAATAAAAGTCTCTAAATCGGTATTTACATTACATGAGATAATTTTTATGGCTTGCTCTTGCAATGATCATATAATTCATCTTAATTTCTCTGTAAATTTTTTTTTATTGTCCAAAGATAGGATTTGTTGCATATGAAAAATCAAGTTGCAAAGTTCCTCCAAGTTTTGGTCCCCATGATCTAGAAAGTAGGATTCCATACCTAGGTGGAATATCAGCCACAACAACATCCATGAGGACATTCTTGGCTGGAATTTTTTCTAATGAAACCAATAATTCCTTGATAAGATTGAGACATTTCAACCTCCTTGAATCAAATGAATAGAGGTCATGGTAAGGTCTTCTGATGTCCATTCCTAACTTGTCCATAATGGCTTTAGGCACGAGGTTATGGTATGCTCCAGAGTCAAGCATTGCATTATGAAGAATGAAATCATGGATCTTGAGACTTAAGTGAAAGGGAGGAACTTCACTATATTTTTATTTTCCATCAACAACATGACCAAGAAGAAGCTCGGGATGATCATCACTCAAGTTAACCATATCAAAAGTTTGATCAACTCTAAGCAACTTAGTAACTTGAAACTTGTATTGATCATTATTCATTATCTTAGTCAATGGAATAGAAACCTTCAGTTCAGCAATTTCATTTTCAAGGGAAAAATGAGCCGAATGCTTATCTACCTATTTTAGTAATGTGTCTTTCTTTTCAGGTAGTTCTTTGGATGAAGAATATTTCTTCTGCCCTCCTTCTTGAACTTCTTGATCTTTTCTTTGATTGATGGTGGATGCTTCATTATCTTTAGGAGAAGTACAAGCAGTACGTGCTTTTTATTTTTTCTTAATAGTGGCTTGAGAGCTTTGCTTCTTTTGATTGACAACTAGGGGAACATTTTTGCTTCTTAGACCATACTGCCTTTGAACTTGGGTGAGGGAATTTTTATATCCTCTCTGATAATATTCAATACACATTACATCTTCATTTGAAATTTCATATTGTTGGTATTCTGATGCACAAATTTCTACAAAATATTGATCTTCTTCAGTGAGGAAGAAAGGTTGTTGATTTTCCTCATATAAATGGTTTTCTCCATAAATTTATTCTTCATCATCTTCATCAGGGCCTTCAGTATGAAAACCTGTTTCTTACCTATTCATGACCAATTTAAGTGTCAGGTATACCCTTAATGGTTTAGGATTCATTGATTCCAACAAGATTGATGGGACGGGATTCATTTAAACCCACACCACAGGAAGGTTAGCAGAATCACCTGCCTCATATCATATAATTCTGCTGGAAAGGTGTCCTACATTGCTATTGAATTTTTGGATCCTGACCCCTATGTTCCCCTTTTTTAGTCCTGTATTGAGGTTGTTGATTTTGACCCCTTAAATTGGGATTTATTATAGAAGGTTCATATTGTCTATCAATACTAGACATATTATCCATACTTTTTTCCATATCTTTAATCAAAGTATAATTTTTTCCCTCTGATGAAGTGGATGTTTCTTCTTTTATTGTGAATATTTTCTCTGTTTTGACCTTAGATTTCTTAATGTTCAAATTTTCCTCTACACTCACTGCATTTATTTACATTTCTTCCAAAATTGATGGTTTTATCTCTCTCAATTGACAGGCCATGTCAGGGTCAAAACCATGATAATGGAGCAAAGAAAGGCCTGGGGGTGGCTTAATATTATCAGGAATTGAATGATATATCTTATTAAATCTAGCTATGAATTCTTGGACAGACTCATTTGTATTTCTTTCTAGTGAATTATATTCAGCTAGGATTTGCAATGGATTTTTCTTCTCTTCCCATTTTTCCATGAATAAATCAATTGGTTGTTGTGAGGTACCAATTGTACCAGCCCCAAGAGAGAGAAACCATTTCTTTACTTCTCCAGAAAAACTTTGAGAAATAATACACATCTTAGCATCTTCATTATCTATTAATTCAAGGTCTATAAAATCAGTTACTTTAGCCACATGTTGATTAGTTGTAATTTCTAATGTTCCATCAAAGAGAGGCAACCTCTGGCCATAATTTTGAGGTAAAGTAGTAAGATGACCTATTAAAATCAGTGGAGAAAATCTGGCCATGATTAACGGAGGAGGTGGTGGAGGTGTATATTGTGGTTTGGTTTGAATAAAGGTTTGCAAAGGAAAAGATGGAATAAAAGGAGGAAGAGATGATGTAGATGTACAATATGGTGAGGTAAAAGAAGTAACAAAAGCTTGTTGCTGATATTGAAAATAGGCCTTTTCAGAGGTTTCTTGAAATTTATCTACTAGACCTTTAAGTTAATGGAAATTAGACCAAACTTTAGTATCAGTTTCAGACTCAAAGGTTTCAGAAAATGGTGTAAAAGACTCAAAATCGAAAGAGTCAAAAGTAGCTTCTGACAGAAAAGTTGCATACTTGGTTCTCATTAAATATTTTTCAGATTGTGGAGAGAAAACCAAATATTCTAAGATAAAATCTTGTAGGCAGGGAATTTTCTTTAATTAGTAGAGGAAAAATTCTTCCTCACTGTTAAGACTCAGTCTTCTGTTTTCTCAAAATAATTTCAAGATTGTATACTAGTGGTGATGGATTAGGGTTAGGGTTTGACCAGGTATATATTTTAGGAGCCAACTTAAGATCTGAATTATATCTTCTTGCTCATATTTTGACTTCAGCCTATCCAAAAAAACATTCCCAAGGAATATTTATCATTCGATCCTCGACAATGGTGCTAGAAATGTTATCAGTCTCCCCAAATTCCTAGGTTGAAATTAGGAGTGAAGAAAGGAAACCACAAACCAAATTTTAGCTAGGAAACTAACCCTACCTAACCAGAGAGAGCTCTCTCTGTGTCACATTTTTAAATATTCAATTTTAAGTTGAGTATCAGATTTCAGGCTAGATATGAATTAAATTGTTTTAGAATTCTGTTTAATAATTTGTTTGTTGGATAAAATTATAAATTATGAAGCTAAAACTTATTTCAAAGGATGAATTATAGAGAATTGAGCAAGGCAAGATAGGAAAACTATTTAAGCACAATTAAGTTGTCATTGGTGTATAGTGGTAGAAAAGAGAGGGTTCTGAATAAGCATTTTACTGAATTCATTCATCAGAAGAAAAGAAACATTGTAAAAATCTTAATAAAAAGAACATATGACTGATATCTTCTTATAAACAGATAATATTTTTATACATAATGTGAAATGGAAATGAAATAACAGAGAAAAGACACAATGCTCAATAAAAATACCACATGAATCTCACAAAATTGCTGCAACTCCTTTGATTTCATTAATGGTAGGTCCACAGTAATATATAGAGTTGAAAAACTCGATTATCCAATAGTAATACTTCGTACAACGAAGTCTTTATAGAAAATTAAAATTACAACAGTTACATTAAAGGCTATCATAACTAATAGCGTTTTATTTTCTAGGTAATTCTAATTGCATCATGGAAATAAATTTAATTGTTCTGTTGTCACTGCTTTAACTGAAAAATTGTTTCTGAAGGTGACATTTGCGGGTTGCATTGGATGTAAATTGACTACAGATCTAGAAAATATAAGACACTCCTATTTTTATTAATTATTCATGGAACTCACACAACTTTTTATAACATTCTTCCTCAGGGATAACTAATTTTATTACCTTACGGTAAATTTCATCTGGTTTAGTATATTTAGAAAAGGTGGGCCTCACCACAAAGAGATGTTTGATATCATACTGAATGTAAATGTCATTACTCAGAGTTCCCAACAGTGCCTTTCCTACCAATGTACCTTTAAGATTTGAAAATTTTGGAGTGTCTCTAGAAATTTCCTGAAATATTCTTCCATAGTCTTCTTTGGTCATCAATTTGTCATTAATTAAAAAGAGAGAAGGAAATCCTTTATGTGTCAAAGGCTCCATTCTGCTAAAAAATCTCTGAATTATAGTCTCTATAGTGTGACACTTCTCCTCAAGCTGAAGAATCAAATTATTTTTTGTGAGCACTCTCTTCACTTCCAAGATTGTTTTTGTTCTATCATCAATGCCCAATTCATCCAGCGCATACCTGTTCCCTGTTATTTGAATTCAAAAATCTAATAATATTGTTTGTTGTGGTAGGCTTGTCTCCCAATTGTACTTTGATTGTTGTAATGGCCTCATTTTCCTTATATATCAGCTCCTTTTGTTCAAATATGATCTGAATACTTGGCCAAATTTCACCGATAGACTCTGTGATGTTTGCCCATATTATCTCTTTGACCTAGCCCAAAGTATTACCAATAGCTAACTGCTTTTTCTCTTTCTGTAACCTCTCAATCAGATTTTTGGCTCTCTCTACTTCAGCTGCATGTGAACTATCAACATTAGATTTATGAAATTGCAATAATTTTACCTGATATTGAAATTTATTGATCTCCTCTTCTTGAATGGACATGTTCTCAATTGCTTTGGTGAGCTTCTCAGCTCCATCTATAGTAATTTCTATGGAATTTTGAGCTATAGGGATGGCTGCTAGAGGCATTGCTTGTAAAGGAACCTTTGATGTTTTTATTGTTGCTTTCTTTTCCTTTATCATTTTTTCTAACTCTAATTCCATCTGCTTGATTTTAGTATTTTTCTCCATAATCAATTTCATCATATATGTCTTCTGAGATTTAGTCTCCTCAATATCCTTGGCCAAAGGATCTTCTCTGGCAGGAATTTTCAATTGCTTCCTGAATGTTGCTATGTCAGAATTTTTCCTCTTGATGATTTCTTCAATTGCATTAACATTGGATGGATCATACCCAATTTCTACCACAAGATATTCTAGATTTTTAATTCTTTTATACTTTTCAAATGAAGAAACCTTCTCCATTTTCAGTCGTGACTGTACATTTTCCAATGAAACCTACAATTTTGATAAGCTCATAGTATTATTGGTGAGAGTAGATGAAATCATCTCACCAGTTTTCATATGTAACTCCATCTGATCTATTGGGTGACTTTATTTTGTATCAAAATCAAATGTAGCACTTTTATAATATGCTTCTGAATTTGGTTGTGGAATCTATGCTTGAAGGAAATAAAAGTGCTTTTTCCCCTTCTCTGAATCAAAGGCTGAAAGAAACCTACTTTGAGAACTGGGATTTTGTTTCCAAAACAGGTTATATGTACCTTTCTTTAACTTCTCATTCTTCAGCTTTATCTCTTTAAAGGTGTAAAAGATAGTCTTCTACTTCTCCCCTATAGAAATTGTGCTTATCTGAATGAATTTCTGATGATTTTGAGAAGCTGTTGTTTGCTGATATTTTGAAATTGTAGAAGTAGTAGGAGTAGTAGAAGTTCTTTTATCACCTACCTCTGTGGAAGGAGGTTTCTCTTCACTAATGATAATTAATTCTTTTTCTGAATCCTTCCTGGGATTGTCTTTAGGATTAAGCTTTGTCTTTTTCCTATAATGAGTTTTTAACTCTTTGCTAGATGAATTAGTCATTGGAGATGAATGATCTTCTCTAACTCTTTTCTATGCTCTTTCCTATGCAACATGAGTCTGCAATGTTGATGTAGATAATGTTTTTTATTCAGACTCCTATAAAGTACCTTCAATCCATTCAAGTTGATTCATGTACTTTTCAATATCTGGTCTACGTGTATAAAAATATGGTGTAGATTTATTCTCTACACTCATTTTTGAAATGACACCAACTAGATCATAAGACCATGTAAAACTTGGGATAAATTGCATTTCTCTCAACAACTTATCTGCTTCCTCCCATGCTGTTGTGTTATTACAAATAAAAGTTATTATCTGTGTTTTGATTTTAAATTGAGATTTCTTTTTAGCAGAGAAAAAATCACTTAATCTACATTAATCATTTGTCTAATATACTCCAATGCAAAAATCATCATGGGGAGAAATTTTGGCAGCTTATAAGGGGGAAGTTCACAGCCATAAACTCTGAGTTCTGTATAGTTTTAATAAAGGTAGAAATCCCTTATTCTTGCTTGATCTGACAACTGCAATAACTTCTAATCTCTTCACTAATCCTGGGTTCTGTAGTGCCATTCAATAAAATGAGTACTGGATGAAGAAACAATTCCACAAACTGTTTATATGAGCACTCTTTTTGTTCCTTCATGACTAATGGAGTCCAGAAAATTATTGACTGTTGATTTCCTTCTTCATCCAATTTATGTAGGGAAAACTTAAATTTGCCTCCCTGAGAGTACAAGAACAAGTAAAATAACACAGAGGAATAACTGAAAACCTCTTCAGTTGTGAATTTAATGAACTGATCATGGATAGAATCCGCAATAAGCTGACTAAAATTGAAAATGATGGAGGGTTTGGAATCTGTGGAAAATATGGACATGAATCCTATAATGGCTTCATTTACCCATTGGTTTGAATAATAACCAAGGGGGTTGGAAATGACTATGATGATTTGTTTAGTCCTTTCAAGGGAAATGGATGATGGAAATGGAGGAATTTTCTTAGGTAATGGGTCATTTTTAGTCATGAATAGCTCAAGAGTTTGAGCTCTCTTTGCAAAATCTAACTTATGGTATATTTCTATCAAGTCTTCTTGGGAAAATGGTGTAGCATTCTCTGTATTTGGAGCTTGAATCATTTTCTCAATGGTTTGGGTTGTAATGGTCACTAAAATCTCTCCCATAGGAGTGATAATATCTCTCTAGTTTGGGATATACCAAGATTGGCATCCTATGACAAAATCTGGGGTAGTATTGGTGTGAGGAAAAATGAAATGTGGAAGATTGGAATCCCATAATCCTATGTCATCATACTTATCCAAAAATTTATCTTCTAACTAGCAATATAACTCAAAAATCTTAATATCACACAGTGTTTCATGAATTTTGTGGTCTTTTTCTGCTAAAGGTATTTGTTGAAAATCAACTGGAGGGTGTAACAACAAACTTAATGGTTCTTCTGGTCCTTTTTTTTCTCGGAGGCATGGTTGGCTCTGTCGGAATGAAGGAAAGAAGAATTTTTGATGCAAAACGGAAGTTGAGACTGAAGAAAAGTTGTGCAGACTGAAATAACGTGAATAGATGCAAAGCAAGGCTTTAAAAACTGGTGAAGTTGATATCTAGGGTTCTGGTTAATGGCTGTAAATTGGTAATCCTGTGTAGAGATTTTTTAAAAATAGAATAAAAGTTCAAAGCAGGTGTTCAATGGTGAATTTATGGACAATTGAACTTGATTCCCATTTGAAAAGGGCGCGGGTAAGTTTCCTAACGATTAAAAATTAAATTAATTGGCTAAAGTTTAGGGAAACAACGAGAATTAATTTTATTGGATAGGCTACAGTCCATGTTGGCATGGCGTGATTGGCTGGAGGAGTGGTATTTTCAATCAATGGGTAAGCAGGATTTCAGAGGGGTAGCAAGGCCATAAATGGATTTATACAGGGGGAGGGGGTGCAAAATCACCTGCTCATGACACGTAGCAATGGGGTTGGTCTTTAATACCACTCTTTTCAGACCCCCCCCCCCCAACCCCACGTTAAGTCTCAAATGGTGAGGGGGGTCGAAGTATCATGTGAAGATGATGTTATGGATGATCGATGAGGTGGATGGGATTTAACGTAATGCGGATTTTATTTACATAGTGGGGTAGGGGTATGACGAAAGTGATTTGACATGAATGGCTGATGAATAAGGCAATGCAATGTGTTGCATGGGTAGTGGAGAATACATTAGTGGAGAATGATGGTGGTGAAGAATAACACATAGGATTAGAACCTACGGTTTTGAGTGTTTATTTTCGAAATGTTAAAGGTAAATCTTTAATAAAATGTGATTTCAAAATTTATTTATTTTTAGTAAATTTTTTCATTTCTCTTCAAAATATAGTAACTGAGTATAGAAATTTCAGACGATGAAAACTAACTTTCTCCTTCAACTAGACCTTTACGAAATAAATGGAGGTTTGGCAGCCTTTTTCAATAAAAAACTGAAGATTTTCATGTCAGTTTAGACCCTAGACTTGACCTATATGTGATGGAATTACATGACTTAAAACCTAAGAATGGAGATGAAATAGTGTGAAGGAGAAGCATATCATGATAGGACTCATACAGTGACCAAAATTATTGTTGAAGGCTAACTGAAAAATAATTTTTTTTTACTAATGACCTAATGGAAAATGCTCAAAAGAGATATCTTTGATCACTGAAAAATTGACTCTAAGACATATCATAAGCCCAATAGAATCTGAGTAAAGAAAAATACAGATTGTTATCATCAACAATCTCAATCACTTTGAAGTATGATAACACACTTGCACCATCAATGTTTACCACAATGCCTTGCAATCAACCCATAGGAATTATTTTCTATTGATTGGCCTTTCTCAGCTGAATCGATGACCACTACAACTTTGTTCATCCCATCTGTTCCCATGTATATTTTGGAAAAACATTTGTGTCCGATCCTAGATCAAGAATGAGTTGGTCCATTTCATAATCTCCAATCTACGCAGTTAACCACATTTCTCTCTTCATTATCTTCTTATTTATGTATACCTTATTCGCTGCATGCTATTCAGGTTGTGGTTCTTCTCTTCGATAGTCGTTGTCAATCAGTTCATATAGTCCTTCCATAGATTTTTGATCCCTTAACAACTTCATATATCTCTGCCAAAATGACTTCAGAATGGATCGATCAACTTCCTTTGTTTCAGTAATCTCCTTGGGTGTATTCTTCTGCGGAATCAATTGTTTTTGCATTATCGATATCAAAGCTCCAGGGATCATAAAATTATTCTTTGCTTCCATGAAGGTTTTTCTTTCTCGCTATACATCAAACCCCTTATTCTTTTCTCCATATTTACGAACCCATGTATCCTCCATATGCTTCTTTCCTTCTTCTTTGTCTTCTCTAGTACTTATATTTCTTCACGTCACTATGTTAACAATTAGATCCTCTTTGCGTGGTTTATCTCTCATAATTTGTATGTTATAGGGAGGCTGTTCATTGAGATTTTCCTAAATTTTAGCCAATAAAGTAGGATAATATTATATTTCATGATCAAATGTACGATGATACTTACAATATACTGTAGCGGTATTCTGAAAATCCCTAGTGAAATCTCCAGGCTTACCGCAAATATAACATATAATCTATCCATGACCTCATCCAACGCCTCCTCCTCGGCCATTCCCTCGCCCTTGGAAACCTCCACGCATTGTTGGAAATCCTTGATCTTCGTGCCCTTCGACTTTCATTCTGTACACCCGAGGACTCTATTGCATCGTTAGATCATAGCACTAGTAGTTCCTTTCATCATGTCCCACTGAACTACAGAATCTACATCATAATTGCTTCTGTGACTCGATGAACTGAGGAGGTAGAATCTATCTCTAATTTCCCTATTAATTTTGGGAAACTAGGTCCAAACTCCATGTTGCACTACTCATATGATTATGATTATGTTTTTGTTGGATTCCTCTTTCGGATAGGTGGAATATTGATCTAAAGATCATCTTTTTTAGATGAGCAGAGCATATATTTGATTTTATTTTCCACACATGTGCAATTTTTCAAGGTTGGCCTGAATTGTAATGTAGGCTCACAAGCCCAACAGATGTGTCACACACCCTCATTGATGGATATAAATTGGAGATAATTGATGCTCATTTTCTCATCATCTAATCACACACATTCCTCATCATCTAATTGGTTCATATATCCTAGAAGAGAATTATCTCTCTCCCATGTGTGAATATGGATGCTAGAAATATGGATGTTGGAAATATGGATGATGCCTAAAACATGGATGATGTCGGAAATATGGATGCCGGAAATATGGATCCTAGAAATCCTTTTGTTGACTTGAGTTGACTATTTTGGGAGTTGTCTCATGAGGTGTGTATAACATTGAAGGAAGGCTAATCTTGTATGTGTTTGACTGAACCTCCAAGAGGTTGGAAGAGCTGGTTTGACCAGCCAAATTCTTTGTTGGCTAGGGAATCCTATTGACTGTTGTAACAAACTTTTCTCTCTATCTTTGCTAGAAAAGAAGAATTTTAAATATTGATTTATTATATTGGCTTGTCTTCTGTCGATCTATTGATATGTTCTATCAGCATTTAATTTCAATTATTATGTGATTTATAATTTGAATTGGGTCTATAATAAATATTGAAGTAAACTACTTTAAGCATATAACATACCATGGTTATCTAAATTTAACATGGTATCAGAGCTGAGGTGAATACAAAGCCCAAGATAGTGTGAAAATCAATCATCGAAGAAGAAGTATTTTCAAGGACCAATGGCCTCCTCAACCTACAATGGTTTTCAATTCTGATCAGTTGACTGACAAGTATGATTATCATGCATGGAAGATGTACTTGGATTTGGCACTAGAAGATCAATATGTCATGGATTATGTGCATGGGAAGATTCATGAGCCTTCATGAAAAGCACTCCAATCATATTTTATGAGACTGACAGAAATCAAGAATGATCTCCTTTCCATAGGAGAATAAGTAGTTGATCGAGAGCTCATCCCCATTTCTCTTAGAAAAATTCCATGAGACTAGTATGTATTTAATACTACGATTCTTAATAATAACGTGATTGATGATTTTGATAAATTGATGACTAGATGAACTAAATAGGAGACAAGAATGATGGAGTGAGATCATCCCTATAATGGGAATGGAGGTGACCCTACTGCCTTTGCCACTCATGTAAATAAGAAGAACCATGGTGGCCCTAGAAATCAAAACCATGGAAGAGAGGGGTCCAAAGGAAGGAAGGGAAGATATTAGACTTATAAAAATACTCGTCACTATGAAAGAGAGTGTCCCAATAGAAGGGACTCTCCTAGGGATGATGACAACAACAACTTCAGGGGGAATGGTAATCAAAGGAACAACAAGTTCAAAGGAAATAGGAAGGCTCCCTATGATCGAGATGGAAATAGGCAATCTTTTAAGAGGTCAAGAAACTCCAGGTACGATGAGTCTAATGTTGTTGGTAATAAGAAAAATAAATATATTCTTGTATCTTCCCTCTTTGATGCATCTCCTCCCAACACCCTAGATGTCTGTTTGATTGACAGTGGTTCTTTAAGGCACCTCACTGGTTATAAATAATCCCTCTCTTATTTGATTAAGAAGGATACTAATTTAGAAATTATCCTTGGAGATAATGCCACCTATCCCGTGAAAGGGACGGGAACTATAACCCTTCATCTATCTCATGGTCAAGTCCTCTTCTTACAAAATGTTTTGTACGTACCTGATTTGAAGAAGAACCTTTTGTCTATTTCGGCAATGGAAGATAAAGGATTCAAGGTGGAATTTGCTGATCGAAAGGTACACATTTGGAAGAAGAACTTCAAATAACATCTTATTATTGGTTTTAGAGTTGATACACTCTACGGGGTTGGAGGAAGTATGTTGGGGGTGATTTCCTATGATATAGCTCTTCTAACTAAGTTATGGCACCAGAGGTTTGCACACCTTCAATACAAAGCCCTTCCCGAAGCAAGGAGGGTGGTGAAAGGGATGCCCGAGTTTAAAGATAATCATGAAGGTATATATTAGGGTTGTGCCGAAGGGAAGCATACAAGGGGACCATTCCCCTCAAGTGTCACAAAGACATTTGATATATTGCAATTGATTTATCTAGTATGATTCTTGTAACATCCTTGGGAGGATTTTCCTATTACGAGACTTTTATAGATGACTTCTCTCGCAAGACCTGGATATATTTATTGAAGAAGAAGGACGAAGCATTCAAATAATTTTGTACCTTCAAGGCCTTGGTGGAAAATAAAACCGAAAACAGAATCAAAATTTTGAGGACCGACAATGGGACCAAGTATGAATCAAGTGAATTCAATGAGTATGAGACCAGAACTATGTATAATCTTGAGAAAAATGGTGTTGCTGAAAGAAAGAACTAACCATTATGGAAGCTTCCCGTGCCATGCTATATGACCAAGGTCTTTCGAAGTTTCTATGGGGAGAAGTTGTGAACACTGATATGTATGTTCAGATAGATGCCCACATTCTACATTGGACTCCAAGACTCTTGAAGAAGCCTTCTCTGGTAAGAAACCCGATGTTTCTCATTTTATAGTTTTTGGTAGTTATACTTACTTTCGTGTACTGAAAGAAAAGAGAAGTAAGTTGGATTCTTCTATAAAGAAAGCAATGTTTGTGGGATATAGACAAACTTTGAAGGCATATAGAATCTATGTGTGTGGTCAAATAGAAGTGGAGATATGCCACGATGTCACCTTCGATGAAGAAGCTTCCCTCAAGAAAGTTAGGAATATCCATAGTTCAAAGGAAGACAAAGAAGAAGAAGCAGGGAAGAAGGAAGAGTTGAAGGATGAACCTATGCCCGATGTTGAAGGACCAATGGATCCTATTGATCCACCTCCTTCAAATAAGAGGATACCCTCATGGCTCAGGGACACTCTTGAAGATGTCGAGAGACATATTTCCCCAAGGGGGGAATTCTGTGAAAGAAAGAAGCCAAATAGATACCAAAGGTATCTAGCAGCCATGAGTAAAATTATACAATATGTGCTTGGATCATTTGAAGAAGTCGTAAAGCATCATGTTTGGAAGGATTCTATGCACACAGAATATGATTCCATTATGAATAATTATGTCTAGGAAGTGGTCCCAAGACCAGAGGACAAATATTTTTTCACCTCGAAATGGCTCTTCAAGATCAAGCATGGAGCTAATGGTAGTGCTGAAAAGTACGAGGCAATATTTGTTTCCTAAGGCTTCTCTAAAAACGAAGGCATATATTATGATGATATATTTTCACCTGGCACCTGCTATACCACCATCCGATCTATAATTTCCCTTGTTGCAATTCAAGGATGGAGTCTCCATCAGATGGATAGGAAGATTTCCTTTCTACATGGTTCAATAAAGGAAGAGGTTTCTGTGGAGAAACCTTTGGGGTTCGAAGTATAAGATAGAGAGGCCTATGTATGCAGGTTGAAGAAAGCACTCTATGGGTTGAAACAAGCCCCCAGGGCTTGGTATCAGAGGATAAATATATAATTGATGAAGCTGGACTTCACATGAAGTAATCTTGTTCCAAACCTTTATTTTAAGGCTGATAGAGAAAGGCCTCTCCTTATAGTTCTCTATGTGGTCAATGTATTCCTAACATGCGTTGACCCACTCATTCATCAATGTAAGAGGGACCTATATTCCAAATTTGAGATGAAATACCTAGGACTGTTGCATTATTTCCTAGGCTTGGAAGTCTAGCAAAGGCCAGGCAAGATTTTCATTTCTCAAGGAAAATATGTCGTGAAGCTATTAGAGAGACTTGGTATGGTGGACTGTAGTTCTATGTCGACATCGATGGAACTCAACTTTAAAAATTTGTGTGGAAGTGTTGTTGGGCCCGAGATGGGAAATCCCATCGAGTATCGACAACTCGTAGGGGCCCGGATTTTCTTATTGAAATCTTGTTCGGCCGATTTTTTGCAGTGAACACTTTGAGTCAAAATATGGTTGAGCCTTATCACATTCACTCGATTGGTGCCAAGAATCTATTGAGATATCTTCGCGGAAAAATTAACCATGGGCTAGATACACAGTCGGGAGTTTGAGACTCCATGGATATACTGATGTTGATTGGGCTAGCAGTGTGGTGGATCATAAGAGCACGTCTAGATGTTGCTTCACCTTGGGTTATCCTTCGATATATTGGATGAGAAGGAGGCAGAATTCGGCGGCTTTTATAAATCTCTTTAGTGAGTTGCTTCAACATGTGCTAGATACCACCGTTATCCTTTGTGATAACTAGAGTGGGATTCGTCTTTCTGAGAATCTTGTTTTCCTTAATTGATCCAAGCATATGTACCACCTTTTCTGGACATGGTACAGCAAGGAAATGTAAGGCTCAATCACATAGGAACTGATGAACATGTCACAGATATTCTCACTAAGCCCCTCGGGAAGGTCAAGTTCCCAACCTTCCATGAGAAGCTTTGAATTATGGAAATACCCTATCATGAGGGTCCTGCTTGAGTTGGACTATGAGATCTAGGAGCTATGAGGGGCTTGGGGATAGCTTCTTGGAGCTATAAGCACACATGGGGATAGGCTTGACTAACCTTATTGTGCTTTTGCCCCGCCGTTATCATGTTTGAGTTGGTTCACCTTCTCTTTTATCTATGCCCCACATGCATCCTACCTATGGAGTTTGGGACTCATGGAAAGTACCTCTCATTTTTACAATGAGGTGGGAAATGTGGACAGAGACCAATAGCAAGACTGATGGGCACATCAGAGATTGTCTTACTCTCTATGTCTAGGATGGAACATGTCCAACACCTTGATCTAGGATCAAGTTTGATGAGGTTTTTACCTCTAAAAAGACTTCGGGTCAGTAAACTAACTTCGGGTTATTATGTGACTCTTTTGAGACAATTGAGGTTTTACCCTCTAAACTGACTTCAGGTCAGTATACTAACTTCAGGTTAGTAAGTGACTCTTTTTTACTCTATTGAGGTTTCACCCTTTAGGCTAAATTAGGGTCAGCGGAGTGTGATGTCTTTGTTACTCACTCTCATTTGTTTTCCCTTGAGCCAGAAAAGCATGTTACAACAGGATGACACAGGAATGCATGATGATAGTACATTATGGTACTGATCACTGAATGGCACAAGTTGATAGATGGATTTATCCCTAGTTGAGAGGGAGTGTTAATTTTGGGAAACTAGGTCCAAACTCCATGTTGCACTGCTCATATTATGATGATTATATTTTTTTTGGATTCCTCTTTTGGAAGGTGCAAGATTGATCTAAAGATCATCTTGTTCGGATGAGAAGAAATTATATTTTGATTTTATTTTCCACACATGTGCAATTTTTCAAGGTCGTGTTGAATTTTAATGTAGGCTCAAAAGCCCAAGAGATGTATCACACACCCTCATTGATGGATATAAATTTGAAAAAATTGATTCTCATTTTCTCATCATCTCATCACACACATTCCTCATGATCTAATTGGTTCATACAGCTTAGAAGAGGCTTCTCTCTCTCCCACGTGTGAATATGGATGCCAGAAATGGATGTCAAAATTATGGATGCTGGAAATGTATGTCGGAAATATGGATTATAGAAATCTGGATGCTGAAAATCCTTTTGTTGACTTGTGTTGACTATTTTGGGAGTTGTCTCATGAGGTGTGTGTGACACTAAAGGAAGGTTGATCTTGTATGTGTTTGACTGAACCTTTAGGAGGTTGGAAGAATTGCTTTGTCTAGCCAAAGTATTTGTTAGCTACGACATCTTGCTGATTGCTGTAAAAAACTTTTCTCTCTATCTTTGCTGGAGAAGAAGAATTGTAAGTTATGATTTATTATATTGGCTAGTCTTTTGTCGATATACTTTTATGTTCTATCAGCATTTACTTTCAATGATTATCTGATTGCTAATTTGAATTGTGCCTATAAAAAATATTGAATTAAACTGTTTCAGGCATAGAACATACCATGGTTATCTAAATTTAACATACCTATAGTCAATTGATAGAATTTTACTCAAAAAACTAAATGATTTTTCTGCACTATCGTATAATCAAATGGACACTGCCCCGTCGCAAGTAATCTAGAATAGCTTCAATGCGGAAAAAGTGAGAATCAAGTAATTCATTATCAATAGGCCCTCCCGACTCTCCTGACTATTACATAGATAGATTATCTAGTCCCATGTTTGATATCCTTGGCTTAATAATGACCTCAAAGTTAAATTCCTTAAATAAAAACAACAACCATCGAAAATTACTCCTTCCATCACATGATTTTTGACTAAGCACTTTAGTGTTGAATGATCTGTGAAAATTTTGAATGGACCTCCCAAAAAATAATGCTTAAACTTATGAATAGAATAAACCATCGCCAAAGCTTCCTGCTATGTGGTAGTGTAGTTATTTTCTACATTAGAAAGTTTTTTTCTTTGGAAGTAGATGGGATGGTCCAAGTTACCCTCTCATAGTTGCATCGAGATAGCACCCAAGGAAATCCCCGATGCATCCACATGAACATGGAATTTATTATTCCATTCAGGATAGAATAAGATAAGTGCACTTGAAAATTTTTCTTTCAAGGTATCAAACAAAACATTACATTCATCAAAGCACACAAGCCGTTTAGATTCCTTGAGGAACTTCTCAAGTGGAGTCATAATATAAGAATAATTGTGGATGAGTCTATGACAATAACTAGTATGGCCCAAGGTGGAACACAATTGGAACTGATGTGGGATGTGGAATATTCAAAATTACCACAACTTTAACTGGATCCACACAGAATCCTTCCTTACAAACAATATGGGCCAATAAATTTATAAAAGGAAAAAAAAGTGCATTTATTTAGATTCAACGATATCTAAAGTTGTCAACATTGATCAAACATAACCCTCAACGGGTTAGGGTGGTTCTTGAGCAAGTTATAAAAATTCCACTCATCCATATGAACTTCCAATAACTTGTGGATATACTCATGGAAAGAATCAATAACAATACGAGAAAAAACAGTCGAAGCATTCTTCAACCCAACATGCATCCCATTATGGGCACATGTTGAGATTCAACAAGAAAATTTCAGCAGCCACGCCTAGTGCATTAAGCACCTACACTAGGGTGGGGCCCATAGTGTTATTTTTGGTGCATGTCTATTTTAGTTATCCCCTAATTAGAATGAACAATAAACTGTAATCTAAATCTCAAAATAACTTGTAAAAATAAACTGAGATTGATAAACTCAGTTAGCTTGTGGATTTTGAGTTAGAGATAGTTGGTGAGGTATGAAGATTACTTCTATTTGTAACCGAGTTTGAAGTGTAGTGGTGCATTAGTTAATGCAAGTTTTAATCAGTTTAACTCAGTTAAGTGAGTTAAACTCATCTGTGCTAGTTGTAACTGCTTGATACACTAGTGAGAGATCAAGTGAATTAAATAATAATTAATTCACAATCAGTGATCTCACATGCAACTGAGGATTTACTATTATTAGCTGCATGCATGTCAGATCCAATGGATACCGAGTTGAGATTTAGGTGAAAGGGATGTTGACCATTAGTTATAGGATTATTGGGTTGTACCCATGCAACCAAACACCCATTGGAGTGGCCATGATACTTGCGCAGTTAGAGAAGGCAAGATCTCCTATTCTTTAGGAATTTCATTCCTCATGAATTGCGTGAGAAAGGTAGGTTGTCAGGAGGTAGTAAATTGGCTAACTATTGGTCAGTTTTATTATGACAGTGTGAGACAATTAGTTGAGTATTGGAGGGCTCTTGTGAGAAGAGTTTTGTATGTAATTTTTTCATGATCCATGTTGAATATACAATACAATATAGTGGGGCTTTTAGTAGACATATTTCCTTGGGAAATTAACTGTGTTGTGGTTTCATTTGATTCTTCTTTACTTCATGTGATTGGAGATTGTGTTTTTAATTCCAAAAAATATTTTTAGAAGAGATTCATTATTTAACTTTAGTACATTGTTAGATTGGGTGAATCCATGATATACATGATTGTTGTATAATTTCTACAGTACATGACCCCCACTCAGTACTGAACATGGTATTTTTCTTGTCCTCTTCGACAATATATACTTGATGGTATCCTAGAAATCCATCAGTAAAGGAATATGCTTCATTTCCCCCAGCATTGTCTAGGACTTCATAACTGAAGGGGGTTGGGAATGGATCATGCACACATGTATTATTAAGACTGCCATAATCAACACAGATGTTGATTTCAACTGAATCCTTCTTGTCTTGGATGATGATAAGACATCCATTCAGCTTCATCAATAGGGAATATCAAACCAATAGCAAACATTTTAAAAATATCCTTATTAAATTTCTCCTTAATGCAAGGGTTCAGCTTGTAAGTTTGAGGCTTCACGGGCTTCACGTTTGGCTTTAACACAATTTTTGTTTCCCCCAATTCGCCTTTAATTCCTTTCAACTCTGATACAAATAAGGGAAATATATCTTCATATTCTTTCAATAGGTTGAATATTTACCATGTGGTCTAATCGTCCCAATAATCTCTGATATAAGAAATATTTGGTTTCTCCTTAGTCCCGATATTCATCTTCTTTAATTTGAGTGGCTTCATGTGTGGAGTGCCGCAAATAGGATCTTCTTTAATTTTCCATTCTCCTTCAAATTATTTGAAAGAAAGGTGTCGTAACTCCTCCAGATCATCCTCTATGGATTTGTTAACTTTTCCACAAATAATAGATTCATGAAACCCTAAATCGTACTGGTGTGCAAAGTCTCCATATTCGCTACATTTTTCTAGCGCATATTCTCCTTGGAAAAAAACACCTTGAATAGCATTAAAAAATTGTAACATCTTCTCATCAGCATCCAAAAAAGATAAATATTTACAAAATTGAGCTGTCAATACATCTCGATTTGTAGTCTAATGTTTTAGCTCCTCGTGCAAATACCTAACTTGTAGAATATTTCCCAAATCATTAATAAAGAAATGTGGCCACATTGTAATTGCCACACCTTAAACCTTCCTGTTGGCTTAATGGGGCCTAGACCCAGGTTCATATATGGCTTCATGAACCAACAAAACACACTATTACCGGCTCTTTCAGCAATGATATGTTGTGCAGACTAAGGTCTCACCTGAGGCAATATTAGGGGATGCCAGAACCATGTTTCTGCTTCCATAGGGACTATGGAGTGTGGATTTAAGACTTATATTCTCTTTAACACTTATCAAAGCTTCAAAGAATGCATATGCTAACTAAGTAGTCATTTTTCAATGCTTTTAGTGGACTAGCTTTCAAACTGCGCGATTCTACTTTAACATGCACTAATCAACATAAGAAACCACAAATCAGACTTAGCGATGAAAACATAGATAAAAAACATAGCTTGGCATAGATATAATAAAAGTACATATAAAGCAAACACACGAGTAAATAAAAAATATTTGTCTTCAAGGTATTATTTTATACTTCAGATCTCCTTACTACAACACTTTATGCCCTGCACACTTAGCTGCAAGGGTTTGCGCACTCAGCTGTATACTTTCTAAGGTCTCCGCGCACTCAGTTACAGGAGCCTTCCCTTTCACACAAAACAAACAATACAGACTCAATACAACCTTACATAAAAATCTATTCTATGATATATGACTGACTTCAATAGATATCCCTAGACTCCTTATATATTCTTACCTTTTACAATACCATGGTCTAAAAACCATGGGAGGAGATCAACGTATAGAAAAAATTCCCATCCTTTTACAAAATAAGGGACTTTGAATCACCCCAAAACCCCTAAGACTCTAACATAACTACGCATTGCGCGCTTCGCTCCTCAAAATGTAGATTCTTTTACAAAAACTTCAATCTAGGGATACCATATCCAACAAGCCCCCAACACAAATATGTGAATCGTCTCGAGTCACTTTGTTAGTGCACCCTCAATGTTTTCTTTAATGATGCCTACTTTATCCTTCAGTGGAAGAACCGTCACAGGGCACTTCTTCTCGAATTCTCATACTTTAGTTAACAATTTCTCTATGGCTGGCTCGACTATCTTCTAAGAAATTTCCTTCTGCATTTGGCTTGGTGATTTTAGCTATTTCTCCAAAGTCTGTGATAGTTGATTGGATTCGGTCTCCCATGGTTTCATTCTAGCTATGATAAGTTTTTCCTTTCTGCATAGCTCATCAATCTATCCCTGCAGAAACTTACCCTCTTGGAGATCGATATACAACAGTACCCGCACTAGTGTCTTCGTTGTAACCTTAATATGGTTCATATGTTCCAATTTCTCATAGATTTAAATTTCAATATTTTTCACATGAGGGTCCTCCTACAGTGAGGCCTAGATGCCCATCATGTATTCAAATAATTGAATGCACTCTTGGACTATGGATTCAATATTTTTATTGGCATGCTTAATCTCTGTTGTGCACTGCTCCCAGACCTATGGTGGAGAAGCGGGTTGTAATTGCAACTGCAACTCAATGATCTTCATCTATAGTTGTAGTCGCATATTTTTTATTGTGGCCTTGGATTCTTTCACTTCCATTAAAATATTTTGAATTTTTCCTTTGGGGCTGCCTTGGCCTAAATTTGAAGATCAGGCAGTTCATTGAAAACTTTGGTAATGGTTGCCTACAAATTTTGTCTGTGCGCATCTTCCTCATCTTGTTCCTGCATGGCTTACTACTTTTCCTCAACCATTTTCTTGCATTCTCTCTTAACATCCTCGATAATGAATAGGGTGCGCTTCTCTCGGATCTGTAACTCTTCTATGACGCCGTAGTGGAAGTCATACAACACCTTCAAAGGGAGCGCAACAAGGTGGAGCCTGGTGTTCTACCAATGTGATGCATGTGCCTCATTATCAGAAGGTTCGAAGAATAGGGTACCTATAGGGATCGAAACTGCATGAATATCAGTCGTTATGGCCACCTCTTTCCCTATTGTATTTGCACCCACTGGTGCCCTACTCACATGAGTCATGCTCGCTTGAAGCCTGCTCACTGGCATCATGCTTGCTTGCATCACGCTCGTCTAAACCTGTAATTCCTTAAGGCCGTTTTGGACCTCCGCCAATATGCTCTTGTATTGGTCCTCAATATTTCCCCACAGATGCTTGGTGACGTGCCTAATAATGTCAACAATCTCTTCTAAGTCCCCCTCACTGAGAACCAATGATTATGGGTCGGCATACCTGTTTGACTTCATCTTTTTTCATGCACCACTGCCACCGATTGTACGTTGTCTCTTTAGAATGTAAGGGGAGGGGGGTATGTTGGATCAATAATTGTATCATATCCACCCTGATCATCACCCCCTCCTGTCTCTAAAGGATAATTATCTGTCTCTCATTATGCTTCTTTTTTAGCCTCCTTATTGGTCGCGAATGTGATAGTCTTGGGCTACTTCTTAGTGTCCTTCTTCCCTATCTTCATACTAGAGGTAGTGGTCTTCATGCCACTCATTTCTGCCTTCTCTGTCCCCACTTGTTTGGATGGACTTAGCCAATCACTTACAATGCATGCAAAATCATCCTCATTCACCAAGTATGGAAGCTCGTACCAGACCTCTACAAGTTCCTTCTTCATGCGGATGTGCACATGGTGATAATATGCTTTAAAATCAATGAACTAGCGATATTCTACAAAAATAATCAGTGATAGACTTACCTTATGGCTCATCACCGTGTGTAGGATCATCTCAAAACCTACCCAAAATAATTTTTTCTCCATCGCTCATGTGGGATCATTTGAATGCCACATCGAGGCATACCTCATAGCCTCATAGATGTTCGAGGCCACAGTGGGGAACTCTAATGCATCAGGCTCCCTCCATGCCATAAGCGCAATTAAGAGCAAGAGCCACACGTAGTGGAATTTATTTCCCTGTTCTTGAGCTTCTCTGCAGTCATCCAGGAATTCCTTGCATAAATATGCTGCCTAGTTGTACGCTACACCTTTGTTGCACTGTGCAGACAAAGAGACTACTGGAACTAAAACTTCTTCTATGTGAAATTTATACATTACCTTTCCTGCAAAAATATGTGTGACAAATCACACCTACCTATCCTTAATGGAGTTAATAGAATATCCTCAAGTTCCATTCGTGATGCCATAATCCTGCTTCATCTTTTCCTCAAGTTGCTTATGTTGATATTTTCCTACAAACGCTTCTACGGGGTCCAACCCTTGACAGGGAGGCGCAGTGATTCTCTGGATCAACATCACATAAATGGGGACTCTTTCCCCTAGCCATAGACTATCATCATACACCATGGTCAGCAGTTGGCGCACACAAATTGTGCTAATGATACCGTTCCCAAAGTGTGGAACATATAACATGTTTATCAGCCCTACATTATGAATTCCTTCCACCCGATTCATCGGTTTTGCCCCTGTCACTACAACAGCTTCATAATATACAAAGTATAGATACCGACTTTGCTCAAATTGAGTATATTTTATTTGGTAACTGAAATCCCAGTTTTCCATACGCAGTTATGGCACTTTTCCCAACAAATCTCCCTCAACTGGTACTTCGTCAGGAAGTAAGGGTTTAAATATATTATACACCACATCGGGGTCCTTCGTGGGCTTCACAACTATTAGCTTCCTTGGTGGAATATACGGGGGCAACCTAGAGATAGGTTCCACCTCCTCTGTATCAATATCTTCAAGACCTTCGGGCGGAAATTCTTCCTCTTATGATTCCTCTACTTGAACAGGCTTCTTCTACCTATCTTGTGTTGCCTTAGACCATTGTTCTTTTGGAATTTTCTTTTTGGGTGACGTTTGAAGCACTGAATTCTTCGGATTTTTAGATGATGCTTCTCCTTCGGTGGTATCCTTCTTAGGGGACCTGAGCCATGTTACATTGGCTGACGACGTAGCAGTCATGATGTATCCTAGCCCTCTTCTAAGGAATTCCTGCTCAATTTCCTCGAAACTCTTTCGATACATGCAACATATTGCTTGGCTCTCTTGTAGGCGAATAATCACAAGTATATGTCTTAGGGAGAAAAGTGTTTGAATGTGGAGCGGGGTGCCAAATTTATAGCAAATTTGAAATTCAAACTCCATGATCTCCTTGATATGTGCCTCATAAATGAAGATTTGGTGGCAGATCCACCCATATATGTGCATTAAATACATCACCCTCATTCCTTTAAACGACCAAGACCTTGTCAAATAAAGTGTTATGGCTCCAACGATCATATTATGGGTGAAATTTTTCGGATCCTCCCTTGTGGCATAGTCCTTCATCCTTCATAGTAGTTCCCTCCAGCTACACCATACTCCTCCATCTCGTGCAGTACTTCTACTGTGACGAAGTCCAATCTACAGGAACTTGGGCTCCACTTCTGAGCCTATGTTGACTTTTGGAGTCTTGACATGTTGTGTTATGTTAGGCATCTCTACTTCAGGACCTTCAACCTTGCGTTGTCCTTCTGATTGAAGAGTATTGACATTGCACGGATCCTCCTCATTGTCTTCTGTAGTTAGCATATAACACTCTCATGCCAGTTCCAACTTCGCAGCCCAGTTAGGTTGTACTAAAGTCATTGGCTCAATGGTTATATAGAATATTCATATTTTTACTTCCTAAATAGCATCATTAATACACTCACAACCATTTGCGAAGATATAGGTCAATAAAAAACCTTCATTCATCACGTACAAATCTATGGTGCCATGGCGCAACTCAGTTTCAAGATACTACTTCTGAGGTATTATGTCTAAGGTGAAGAAGAATATGTGTACCAATTCAGATTAAGGTTCTATACCCCAAGCTTTAGTCCATCAAGAAAAATGTTTGGGAGGATCATCCTTACTATTGTACTTATATGTGATCTTAGTGTCTGCATGACCAAATGTGAGCCTCATCAATCTTCGATATTCCTTTCATCCTCCTTGGTGTTATTTGTGTGCGCCCCACCACCTGGCTGGGGTGGACCTCAAAGCGAAGTCCGAATATTTATATCGTTTTTCTTCGGGAAAATTCTTCCCAAACTCATCAAGAAATAAGTTAACATACCTAGTGCCATCATAATATGGAAATTCACACACCTCTGATGTGACGCACCAAAGCTATTTGGTAATTATATTACATCGCTTAGTAGAAAATTCGTGCAATCGTTTCTGCCAATTCTCCAATTCCTCATTGGAATACTAAACACAATAGCTATCGCGCTCCAAACTTATCCTTCCCCCAGTTGTCAAGTTGAGCCAATATTCATCCTGTGCAGTGATATTATAGGTGTTGTCGATATCACAATATTCATTCTGAACTAGTTCTAAATATTGCGTGCCTTGAGATGGGTCAAAAGGGACAAAGACCCTGGTACCATTCTTTTCAAACACCATATTACTATTCCTTATATTAATTATGACCTCCATATCATAACGCTAATAACATGTAACAAAATTAGGATACTAATTGCTATCATCAACAATCTTAATGACTTCGAAGTCTGATAACACACTTGCATGATCAATGATTTTCTGTTCATTGGCCATTCTGAGATGAATCAATGACCACTGCAACTTTGGTCGTCCCATCCATTCCCATGTTTATTTTGGAAAAAAATTGTGTCTGATCCTAGATCAAGAATGACTTGGTCCATTTCATAATCTCCTATCTGTGTAATTAAACACATTTCTCTATCGGTTCTCTTCTTATTTTTGTATACCTTATTCATTGCGTGTTGTTCCGGTTGTGGCTCTTCTCCAACGCAATTTTCAATCAGTTCCTACAGTCCTTTGACGAATTTTTGATGTCTTAACAACTTCATACATGTCTGGAAAAATGACTTCAGAATGGATGGATCAACTTTCTTTTTTTCATTAATCTCCTTGGGTTTATTCTTCTGCGGAATTAGTTGTCTCTACGTTGTCGATGTTGAAGTTCTAGGGCTCATAAAATTCTTCTTCACTTCCATTATGGTTTCTCTTTCTCATTTTACATTGAGCGCATTATTATTTTTACCATATTTTCGGACCCACAGATCCTCCATATGCATCTTTCCTTCCGCTTTGTCTTATACAGTATTTATGATGCTTCGTGTCACTATATTTACACTTAGATCTTCTTCGCGTGGTTCAACTCTCATCATTTGTATGTTTTGGGACGGCTTTTGATTGTTCTTTTCCTACATTTTAGCCTATAATGTAGGAAAATATTCTATCTCATGATGAAATGCATGACAATACTTACAAGATACTGTAGCAAGATTTTGGAAATCCGTGGAAAAATTTCGAGGTTGACCACAATTATAGCACATGATTTTTCTATGACCTTGTCCAGCGTCCCGTCATTGGCCACGCCCTCAGCCTTGTAAACCTCTGTGTGTTATTGGTTATCCTAGATATTTGTTTCCTTCGAATTTCATTCTGTACACCCCAGGAATTTGCTATATCGTTAGATCATAGCTTCAAAAATCCCTTTCATCACCTCCCACAAAGCTACATAATTTATAGAACAATTGCTTCAGTGAATGTCTATAATTCTGTAGAAAATGACAGTAGTTTGTGGGGTGCTAGCCTGCAAATTTTCATAAGATACACTAGACATTTGGTCCCATTCTTGGTCCAGCACTTGGCCCAACCATCATTGGGCTAGACCCTAATCCTTATAGTGGCCATTTTATTTTCACTTTATGCACCAAACTTCTGAAAGTATGTCAAACCAAACCTATTTTCCCTTAATCAAGAACTGGAGTTCCATATGTAAGCTCACCAACTAGGTCTGGATCTTCTCAAACCATATATTGGTATCTTCTACCGGCGAAGCTTCTTATTTCATTGCAATCGCCAATGCTTCTACTTGGGCTAAAATATTCTGCTGTGACAATGGCAATCTAAGATGTGGAAATAACATAGCTATAAACCATTCCTTATGCTTCTCATCATGGATATCCAATCTAACTTGACTTAGTAGCATATTTGATCATTGATCTACTTCCCACACAATTTCAGTGACTATTTGCATGATATCGTTGATCTACATAATACAGTGTCACTGTGATTTCAGCTTCCTAAATTTAGCACTCAATTTAAGCTTTGTCTCCTCCAAAGTGGCATTCTTGTTCATCACACACTACTTCATATACCAAGACAAGGCTTTGTCCTACAACATTGTGACCAGCGGTGATTTCTACATATTATCATCATTGATGTTTGGCGATCTCGACACTACTTCTACAACAAACCAAAATTTCTCAGGGACATCTGATCCCAGGCCTTTAAACATGATCATGTTCGATGTCTGATCCATGCTAAATGGGGAAGGTGGAGGTGGCAGTGGAGGTGGAAGAACAATATGGGATGGGTTGTGATGGGAGTGGAGGGTAGGGGAATCCGAGTAGCACCCTGGTGATCTCCAAATTATATGAACGCACTCCTAGGGGTCACAGGGTTGCTTTCTCCTTCTTCACTTTCAGACCCAAATGATTGAATATACTCAGACTCAATATAATTATCATGATCCACCCTAAATCTTGTTATGGTTTTTCCTCTGAACATCAATCAGATTGCATTCGAAACACACCCTTTTCACACAATAATATCTTAATCCAAAGCTTCAATTAGTTCAAGCACTTACCTTGTGGGCCTTTGAAAAATATTCCCTTGGCTTCATTGTAGGATATAGATGTATCGATCACAAACTTAGTAATAAATCCTCTAAGAATACTATCGATCCAATAATCGATATCCCTTAAAATATTGTTATAATTTTCCTTCAATTGCTTGATGAACTCTCGGGTCCACGCAGTACGGTTATCATTCTTGAAACAGGTTTTTTTCTCATCTAGCCTTGATAACCACTCATGCATCCCTTTAGTGAATGGCGCGAAAAATAACTTTTGATGATCCATGAAAATATACTACTGCAACCAACTTTCAGTTGATAGGCATGAAATTTTGTTTTCTTATGCTGGAAATTCATGCTCTTTTAGATCTACCAAGTCTTGAATCTCTTTTCTTGACAGATGCCACATCCACAAATCCCTCAATCAGATCCCAGTCCCAAAAACGAAACCATTTTTTTGATTAATGGGGCCTAGACCCAAGTTCATATATGGTTGCGTGAACCAACAAAACCCACTATTACTGGCCCTTTCGGCAACAATCTACTGTCCAGATCAAAGTCTCACCCGAAACAATATTAGGGGATGCATCATCCAGGTTTCTGCATCCAGAGGGACTATGGAGCATGGCTTTAAGTGTTCTTTTCTCTTTAACACTTATCATAGTTTCACATAACACATATGCTAACTACGTAACCATTTTTCAATACTTCTAGTTGACTAGCTTTCAAACTGTGTGATTCTACTTTAACATACAATAATCAACATAAGAAACCACAAACGAGACTTCACGATGCAAAAATAGATAAAAAAAACTAACTTAGCATAATAAAATCAAAGTACAGATAAATAAAAAGCATGATTAAAGAACACAAATTAGTCTTCAAGGTGTTCTTTTATTACATTAGATCTCCTTACTACAACACTTTCCACCTTGTGCACTCAGTTGCATGGGTCTGCGCACTCAGCTGTAGACTTTCTAAGGTCTCCACGCACTCATCTGAAGGATCCTTCCCTTTCACATAAAACACATAATATAGAATCAATACAACCTTACATCCAAATTCATTCTATGATATATGAATGACTTCAATAGATATCCCTAGACTATTTATATAGTATAGTCTTGCCTTTCACAATACCATGCTTTGAAAACCATGTGCACAACTAAACGTATACAAAACAATTCCCATCCTTTTACAAAATAAGGGACTTTGACCCACCGCAAAGCCCCTAAGACTCTAAAAGAACCGTGAGTCATGCACTTTTCTCCTTGAAATGTGGATTCTTTTACAAAAAATTCAATCTAGGGTTACCCTATCCAACACTTCCATATAGAAGAAAATGCACAACATGGTCTTGTGGAGATGTAGGACCAGTATAGACAGGAATACTTATCAAAATTTAGGCCAGCGGAGAAAACTAATATAACAAAGTCCCATTCATGTAACTGATCAAGATGTGATATCCACCATCGTGCAGGAGTGGATTGAAGATAAACACTCATTACGGGGACCTTATGATTATCTTCCATACAAGAATACATTTCTCTAATAAAATATACAACAAATTTTGTCTCATTAAAATTAGGATACTTGCATACCTAAGTACCGATCCTAATCTTAATGGAAAGTGGCCTACACCCATGGTATTCATCCACCCATGGTATTTATCTACCCATGGTATTATAAGTGACATCTATCCATGTTATTCATTCACCCATGGTATGCATCCATCCATGGTATTCATCCACACATGAAATTTACCCATGGTATTGTAAATGGAATCCACCCATGGTATTCAATACCAATGGTATTTATCCACCTATGGTATTGTAAGTGACATCTGGTCAGGGTATTCATTCACCCATAGTATTCATTCACCCATGGTATTTACCTACCCATGGAATTTAGTTGTGGTATTGTAACTAAAAAATGCTATAAGTAACAAGTCACATCTTGTAAAATGACAGATTTTCAACCACAATGTAGCTTCTACAGTTATTCTATGTTTTAATAAAAAAATGTGATTTTATTTATTGTGTGTTCTCTCCTCTTTTCTTCCGGCATTTAAAATTTTTATGTGTTGGGTGCCACCCCCCAAGATCTTGATCAATGGTTTCAGATTCAGGTTATGAATCCATGGGAGTGAGGGTTTGAAGCATATTTCAGTTTTAACATTTTGTAGGAATATTTAGCAAACTCCATGCAAGTTCCATGAGCTCCACGGAGCACTTTCTTGGGCAAAGTGGGAAGCATTTTTTTTCATTTTTTTTGTAGGAATTTTTTGGGTAATGAGTTTGTAGAGCATATCTAAAAATATTGGCGTAATTTTTTCAAAAATAAATAGTCGATCTGGATTCCTTGCTAAAAAATAGGCAATTTCAAAAAAACAATCAGTTGAATCAGAGCCTGGGAGAGGGTGATATCGCTAATTTAAAATTTGCAGTGTTGCAAAAAAATTTATGACGACGATTCATGGACGATGGATCTCTTGTAATTTTTTTTATAGTTTTCTGTGTAAAATTTCAGAGAACTAATTATATATCTAAGCTCTCCTTGGAAAATCACCCGATTTCAAAAAAAAAAAATCAGTCGAATCAGAGTCCGGACGAGGGAGTTATCGATAATTTAAAATCAACTATTTGTTTTTAGAAATTTTGGGACAAGGAGACAATTCAAGCATGAATATGAGTTTCCACAGTCTCCAGATAGCGATTTACAACACATGGGAGATGCAAAATGATCATTATATTTCCAAAAATAGGTTATAATAAATATTTTATTTATATTAACCAATTTATGCCAATTTTAAATCTAGAGCAGTATTTGGAGCAGGTTCCTTTTGGAGACATGCCCTCCCACCCCGCTTTAATAGGCACCTACTTTAGATTCATCTATTTCAGCATAAAAAAGTTCGGCTTGGATTCTTTGGAGACGTTCCCTCCCACTCCATTCTATGTAGGCACCTGCTACTTCATCAACAGTCAGCATCACGGTTATGTATCAACCGCAGAAAATCCTTCACATCAAAGTCCATTTGCTAGGCCGCACACTATTAGTATCACAGTTGGTCACAAGCATTACAAGGTATAACTATCCTCGGATCTTCATTTTTCATGGTTCTAGGTCATCTACAACCCTAGACTTCATCGAAGTCCATTTTCTAGGCCGTACATTGTTAGCATCACAGTTGGTCACAATAATTACATGGTATCTCTATCCTCGAATCTTTGTTTGTCATGGTTATGGGTCATCCACAAACCCACACTTCATCGAAGTCCATTTGCTAGGTTGAAAACTATCAATATCATAGTTGATCACAAGTATTATAGGGTATATTTATCCTTGTATCTTCGTTCATAACGATTATGGGTTAACCACACAAAACCTTTCTCTTCAGTGGCTCTTGATATTAAATAAAGGCTTCTCACGAGGGAATTTAATGCAATGTGGACCATTTATTCTTAACGAGGGAAGAATGATCTGAATGGAAAGTGGTCTACATCCATGGTATACATCAACCCATGGTATTTATCTACCCATAGTATTATAAGTGACATCTATCCATGTTATCCATTCACCCATGGTATGTATCCACCCATGGTATTCATCCACATATGAAATTTACCCATGGTATTGTAAATGGAATCCACTCATGGTATTCATCACCAATGTTATTTATCCACCCATGGTATTATAAGTGACATCTTCCCATAGTATTCATTCACCCATAGTATTTACCCACCCATGGAATTTACTTGTGGTATGGTAACTAAAAAATGCTATAAGTAACAAGTCACATCTTGTCCACCACAATGTAGCTTCTATAGTTGTTTTATGTTTTAATAAAAAATTCTTTGTGCTTTTATTTACTGTGTTCTCCCTTTTTTCTGGCATTCTAATTTTGCAAATATTTCCAAATCCATTTCAGTTTTTGAGATCTTGGGGGACTTCCCCCAAGATCTAGATCAGATCCATCGAACAGTGGCGCAGTGCCGAGAATGTAGTTCGTGAGCATCCTGTTGCCAATCATCCATTGCAACTTCAGGAACTAACCAAGGAAAATTTTAAGGATGGAAAATTATCTTGAAGTTTAAAAAATTGGCGAATCTCACTAGTCCCTAATATGAAAACTATGAAATGTTTATTGATGTATTTGTAAAATTATTCAAATTTATAATGATATTATACGTATTTTCTATATAATTTTGGTGATTTTTAACGTAAAATAATTTTATATTGTAAAATTTGGGTGAATCATTTTTATAAAAAAATGGAAATTGGCGAATCTTTTTTTTTGAAAAACTGTGGAAAATTAGCCCACCTGCAAATATTAGCCCCTAAAATTTTTCATGGAACTAACTTCAGTGCTTTGGATACTCCTCCAACTAATCGATCCAGTTGTTGTGGGGTGAATGTAATATTCTTTCTTTCCAACAATCAACTGATATAATTAGTCCACTTGATTAGGGGATTCAACATCATCTACTAGTTCAGTGAACCACGGGCGCTGATATGGATCAAGGGGTTGTATAACTCGGATGCCATCCACCTAAGAAGTCATAGTCTCCCACTTGAGATCAATCACTGCGTAGTTCTCAAAAGCCCAATCATTCCCCAACAAAGCCAGATATGTTTCTTTGTCCCCCATGATATCAATAACTTTAAATTTGGCATAGGTCTTAAAACTGGCTATATCAATTTATACATCTTTTAACCTACCAACGAGAAGAATAAAGTAATATTTTTCTATCCACAACTGAATCGGATAATACACCAACTTGGGATTTCTGAGAGCTTCCCAATTTTTCCTAGGAAAAATATTAACATATGATCCTAAATCTTTCATGGATTCTTTGATCTAGAATCCTACAATCTGAGAATCTACCTGAAACTCCCTTCCAAGCCTCTTATTATTCCTCTACACTTGTCTAAAATGCCTCTCAGGTAGGTTTTTATAACTATACTCTTCCGAGAATACATCGTCATTGAATATAGTCTTCGGCCTCTTCCGCAATTGGCCAACAAGATGCTCATCATTCATAATCTATAAGAATAACTTGAACTAATCCATTATAAGCTGAGGAGGCTCTCTTATATATTTCTCTTTAAGGCCTTTTGCTTTCTCCTACAACTAAATGCAAGGTCCTTGCGAGGACATTATTTTGATGAAGAGTTCGGCTACATCCATGTAATATTCCTTTTGCTGGTTGGGATCATATGATTTGCTGAAAGATACAGGCTTTATAACAGTTGGTTGATCAATGACTCCAGCCTTGGATCTTTTTCTCTCCCCCCCCCGCACCACCCGCTCATGACATTATTGATATTGGGCTATATTGAAAAATTCAGTTCACTAGATTCTGGACGTACAAAGTTTTCTCCCTTTGCTCGATTTTTCTCCTCCCATCGAGCAATAATCTCAGGGAAATCTTGATTTGTGTCCATATTTTCTCAAAAATATGAACACCAAGGTATATTTGGATGAGGACATTCTCTCACTACATGGCCCTCTTGATCACAATTATAACATCTATTTGGGCCTCTTCCCACTATCTGTCCTCCCCTTAGAGCTTTGCCTCCTCGCCCTCGAGGAGTCTCATTCACCTAGAAAGGAGTACGATAAAGGTAATCCACTAGTGCATTTAGGGACCAACATTGATCTGTATGGTGATTCGGGGATCCAAAGAATTCACAAAATAAGTTATTTGTAACATTTGAATACTTATGTAAAAAAAGGAAAAAAGTGAGGTTGATGGCCAAAATTTTGGAATATTTTACAAAATCGGTTGTAGGCATACCTAGTGGATAGGGGAATGACTGAAACTGAGTATAACCCTGATAGGGCAAGGTATATGAAACTTGCTCAAATCCTGAAGGTTGTGGTGGTGGATTTCCCATAGGTGCACTGCATTCTCCTATCCCTCTCAATCATCGACACTTTGTCACATGGTGTCCTTCAACCTGCCAGTGGGTACAACACACATGTGGTATTTTTTGTCACACCCATGATAGATCCTTTAGTCTTTATGTTAATGTAGCAATTTTATTTTGGAGTCCCATAATAGCAAGATCTATCGATGACCCCCTCATTCTGTACTCTTGTGGGTACCCTACCGTAGCCTTAATTTTTATTGCCTTCTCCAAGCCATCTTGAATCGTATTAATCTTATGTTGAGAAAGAAATATCCTTGTCATAAGAAGCAAATATTTGACAAAAAACTCTCTCAGGTGATGAGGATTAATAGGGTAAGATAATTTACTTATAGAATTATTGAATCATTGTATGCATTTCCATGTTTTCCCCCCTCCATTTTCCAGATGTCCACTAGCTCTTTCAAGCACTGCTAGTTTGATTGCGGAAGTTTAAAATCCTAAATAAATTATTTCTTAACCAAATCCATTGTAGGGTTTAGATTGGAATCAATCCATTTTATGAACCATCTCAATGCTTTGTCCCTCAATGTGGTCTGAAACTCAATGAGCTTGGTATTATTGGACGTTTTGCGGGCTCACAAGGCAACTTCACATAGATACAAATGCTTCTCAACGTCTTCACCCCCCTTACTTCCAAACTTAGGGTATCTTGTAAGAGACCGAGCTACAACTCCAACCATATTTGATTTCAATGTAGGGACAAGTACAAACCCTTTTAAACCAGGTTGAAAATATCTAATTGAACTCAGTTAACTAACACTACTACAACTACTTGATCTTTGAATCAACTACTGGGCTTTAATAAAATTGTGTACCTTTGAAAAGAAAAAAATTAGGATTTGATATAGTACCAAGGGAAGGTTAGAGAGGGGAGGAATAGGTATTTTTCTATGCTATGGAGTGCTACGTTCTTGTGACAAATCATATACAAAGAAAATCTGCCTCATCACAAAGTGTAGATAATCCTCGTTTGATATTCTAGTCAACTGGCCATATGTCTCATGCATATGAAATCCTTCTCCTTCCTTATGCATCAAAGTAACCACTTCTAAACCATCCCTTCTAGTTCCACTTCGAATTCTACTCGAATCTCCCATTGTACTATACAAAGGACTTTCCCCTTCATTAACTCTCCACAAATTAGGAGTCTCCATTTCCCTCTTACACTCTATCAAACTCCTGACATTGTCGCCTATGTGTTGTAACTCTCTTCTTCTATCCCTAAATTCCCACAAATTCTTCTCACGCCACTCTTCAGTGATTCTTACCCTCCTCAATTCTCTGAAATCTATCGCTTACCACAAATAGTATTGAATCATTATAGGACTTCCTTCATTCTCCCACAGCAACACAACATTCCTCTCCCTTAATCTGTTACCCTAGCACAAGTATTTTAAGATGCCATTTGACCTGGTTGAAAATCCAACAGATGGTATTCTACTAACGGTACCTTAATCCAAAGTGGAATTTTCTTCAGCAGCCACCCTCACATTCCAAATTTAAATATATCTTATACATGAGATAATTAATGGTACTTTTAAGTTACGAATTCAATAATATAGGCTTTGAGAGTTGTGTTAACCTAGAAATTGATAGATCTTATCATTTTTGTATCTAACCGATGAGGATCGACGAGATATGTCATAGTCCAGTCCCTACGCAATCTCGGTTGTTTCGGGATTCCTAATTTATGATGGAACTGGGTCATCCAATTCTCTAACATCTTGGGAAACTTACACCAAAATTTCTCATACTAGTGGCAAGCAAGTTTTGCATATAATATTTCTTATCTGACCCAATCTAGATTCCTTTCTCTAAGTTGTTCCTATTGTAAGACAAAATGATCCACCTCCTCATGCCACCATTTTTGGATATTGCAACGAATGTACCATGGTTGCATGAACTAAACCCCTTGTTAGAAAAATCGAGGTCTCCCTAACGGAATCATTTGTTGGCGAGAAAATTATGATTTCAATTTGACCTAAGGTTCGATCGAGGGTGCCAACAAAGGGCCCGCATAGTGTAGCACTTCACCAACATTTTCACCCCTTAGAAAATAAAGGAGTGTCTCGCTTGAGGTGGTCTAGAAACATGAATTATTACAGGGAGCTTAGATATGCTTAATTATGAGTTGCACAACCGTTATTGCAATCATTCCATACCACTAAAATTAGTACATTTGTTCATAAATTATAGGAATTCGGAAATTTTTAAGGGGGAACATAAATATACAAACTATTTCAAGAATTCCCAACTTCCATTAATAATAGAAGTGGTTTATTAAATCAAAAAAGGGAATTATATCTCGTGGCATTCACATATTTTTTCGCGCACTCAAAAATAAAAAGAAAACTAAAAAAATGGCTACATTCTAGATCTAAAGACTACATAACTAAGAACATCCATCTCTATTTGATCTGCTGACTCAATATGAACCTTGCGACATTGTCTAATCTCATTTCTTGTTGTCTTCTTCCTTATTTTATAACTGCAGTCATTTGGTCTGATACCTCACTCGCTTGATCATAGTTTTTGAATATCTAGGGAAAATACCTTAGTTCTTCTTTGACTGTATCAACATCACTCTCAAGATATTCGACATGCTCCCTTTTTTCCACTATGTGAGCTCCAAAATACATACACTGTCGTTTATTTTTTGTAGTTCTTTTCTTCTGGCAAATTCATCCAAAATGTCTTTCGCGACTGCTATCCCTTACAAAAATGAAGGACCCAACAATCATTTAATATGCCACAAATTTGATAGCCTTCGAAACAAGTACTAGTTTCCAATGTTGAGCTAAATAGCATGGAGGAGATTGTAGAGTTACATATCTCTAGAAAGTCTACCAGACCTAGAAAAACCTCCTCCAATTTCTTGTTTATTTACCTTTTACAATGAGATAAATATTCAGTAAAAAATATACTCTCATGAATCCCAAAGAAAATCCCATGGAAGGATCCCCCATCGAATTCCCAAATCCTTTCTCTTTGAAAAGATAAAAATGGTATGTTTTAGTGGTTTCTTAATGACTTCTTCATTTGTAACCATCTTAAGCAAATTTAAAATAAAAATTGTTATTTTTATTAATGTTGAGTGGTTCGCTATTTTATGAAAATCGCATCCCTCATTCCCTAAACATAGATCCATGGAAATGAAGAGATGATTACCAAAAATAAATTTATATTTTAACCAATTCTTGATGGAAATAGTTCCATTAATAATAAACTAATAATATTCCTTTTATGAACACCATGCGTGATTACGTGGTTCTAGTGATGTTACATGCTCACCCCATTAAAGTGAATACCATCCTCAGTGTTCACCTCTCGCTGGAACTTTAATTCTCATGATATAGCAATCTAAACAACCTAAAATGGTATCCCTCCACTTTAAAATAAAGGATTCCATTCCAAGAAATATTTATAAGAAAAAATAATAATGTTATAACATAAGAAAAATCAATAGTCTTAACAATTTATAGCTATGAAAATAAGAAGATTCTACTTTCCTTCACTTGGACATTAATCAAATTCATAAAATAAAAACAAAATATCTATACCAACTTATCGTTACTTGCAATTACTCTTGGAATTCATGGTCACTTTCACACAAGAACTCCAATGGTTTAAAAATCCAACAACAAGCACCCTGTAACCGATGGTCAACAAATCCAATATAATCACATTAGTCAAAACATTTTAAATAAAATTAAATACTTATAAATATCACTCATTTATATAATTTCAAGTGATATTTTAACCACATAACTTCTAAAACTACTCAAAGTGCACTAACCCTCTAGTCATCGAAATGATAAATCATCGCACCATGTGCACACTATCTTAAGTCCTGCTAAAGATATCCACACAATACTTCTAAAATTACTCAACTAGAACCTAGCTCTCTAATCATCGAAAAGATCAATAAATTCACCAAGTGCATATTATCGTAGCCCCTACTAAAACTTTCAAAAGTTTGGCAATATAAAAAACTAACTCACACTTCTAGTAATTCGTTTCTTAGCACTGGACTCCTTTTGTGTCAAGATGTACATAAAATATTTACACAATTAAATAGAAAATTCATTTTTGACACAACGTATAACTAATTAGTTAATTTTTTATGTTATGAAAACCACAGTAGGCTAAAGAATGCTCCTCCACGCCATTGGGAATTGGTTTCCACAACTAGATTGAGCCATTTCACATCCAAATAGTTCTTTTACAAAGACCATATGAGTTCCAGTCTCGAATTCCACCGACCAACCATCTCAAGAATTCCAATGAACACACATGGTCCAATATAGGATTCCTCTTGGCAACGTCTTGCATATTCCTCTGATTGTGTCTTGTTTATGGGGAATTTTTGGCCTTCTCCAATAGGCTTAAAAATCAACAAAGTTTCCTCGGGTATTTTCCCATCTGGCCATCTTGGCCAACTCTTTTCTCTTGCTGAGATCATCTATCTTTAGGGAGAGGAAATCCAAGCTAGAAAGCACCATCAACCCCTCATGGCAGGGAACCACCATCAACCCAAGCCCTCCTATAGTTTCATAATTATACACATTTTGTTGGCATATAAAATTATCTTTTAACACTCTTTCCCATAGTAATTTATATAGCGAATCATATGCACATTATTATTTAAAAAAAAACATTATGTAAATCATTCATTCATACTTGACCCTAAGCATATGTCCACAATATCTAGATTGATAGGAAACATAACCAAGATACAAGTTGTATAAATTGCAATTTTCCACATAATAAAAATCATACAAATTAGAATAAAATATTATTGTATCATCATCATAGTTCTTTGTCACTTTCAAGAACTTGAAATCATAGGTATGCATGATTAAACTAGTCTTCCATTTTGTAATCATAGTATTTTTCGTACAGACAATATTGTCACACATAAAATTATATGCAAATATTTATTCATATAAAACATTAATTTATCACCAATGTGTAAGTGTTTATAACCATTGTGGTATCAATCCAAACATTGCCAATTTCCCACAATGTATTGTTACCAACAAAACCAACATAGGAAGTAACTACCGTAATTACTTGTTTCCAACTTACAATAAGATTAAATGAAAACCAATTCATGCATATAATTTTTAATAGTTAGTCATGCAACACTAACTAATCAATGCTACCAACCATCTTAATGCACCCATGAAAAGACTCAATCAACAACTAACTATTAGGGTCAATTCTCACTACTCGACTCATTGTTTATTGTTAACATCTAAATGCATTCTTTCAATGCCATTTTTTAAAAACTCTAGCTTCCTCTTCAAGTACATTCCCCATCTTTTACATTCATGCATTTATTCTTTAAAATTAGTGCATGGAAACTTTAGTCATGTTCATTAAATATATCAGTAATATTTTCATATATGCAAAGGTTGGTAGTCAACTTTCAGTTTCACTAATGAGTACTTAGGATTGTTCATAGGTGCAACAAAGGTTTTATTGTCTTTTATCCTAAAAAAGATTCAAATATCATGAATGCAGTTTTGGAGCAGACTTTATTACTTACTACTCTTCTATGAGGTTCCAAACATGAATCATGCATCTCATGTCAAAAGTAGTCTACTCCATATTTCAATATGTATATTGTTAGAATCATACGTGAGTTGATGCCCACTAGTACCATACCTCGATTTATTTTATGCTTACCAATTCCGAAAACGCGTAAGTGTTGCAACCTTCAACTCTGATGCCACTTGTAACCTCTCATGAAAAATGCATGAACTTAGAATTTGTTTCTAGAATTCACCCACGAGCAACTATTGAAATTACTATTCTAGACTCCTCATTAGCCATTAACAATCACTCTTGTAGCATATTAACACAAAATTCTAGATGTAACCTTGAATCAATTGCCTCATTATTTTAATTGTGAGTTAATGACATTCTTGATAATATGAACATCATCTCATGCAAGGAATCAACATCATAAAACTGGCACAACAGGAAACACATCCTTAGACATTGATATACCTTGGAAACCCCGTAGGGTAAAAACTAGAAAATGTTTAGTTTTATTACTAAACACTCATGAGGGTGTTCACCCCTCACTCAATGGCTTGTAAGGGAGTCCATCCCTTGACCATTTTTATAAAATGTTACAATAAGTGTCGTTTAAAGACAACATATCTAGCTAAAAACTATTAAAATAATCATGATATCATTTACCCACAAATATTCAATCTTTATATCTTCGTGGCCTAGTTATTATATCAATGGACCATACCGTAGCTCGCACTTCCCAATATTCATGGACCATTAGGTTTTTACCTTCCACAATGTTAAACATAATTTATAGTTTGTACAAGTCACCATCCTTTCCTACTATTGTTGTCGCAAACACATGTTGGTACCACGATTAGATAAAATATTAATCAACCAATAACCAATATTTATTTGCGACACTTCAACATCTATTCGTGTGCATACATAAAACATAAAAAAAAATATCATGTAATTCCTTCTTTAACATCATTGCACATGCATTAGTAACATACATATCATTATCAAGCGTCTTCTTTCCAACAAAACGCTAACATAATCTTGCATGAACTTTCATTTCTATTCCAAAGGGAAGATAACATACTAGATATTGTTCCTATGCATGCAAATTCACAAAAATATTTAAGATAACTAGCCCAACAAGTAATTTATGTGTGCCTACTATTATGTTTTCTTTTCCAAAGGGATCAAATGCATACATCCATTCTTTCATGCATGCAAACACATGTTTTCCTCTTACCAAACGATCTAGCCCAATTACTATATATAATTTTCTCCCCCAAAAAACTAATACCATATCTAATCCCTCTATGCCTACAAATGCATATTATTTTTCCCAAAAGAAGGCCAACACAATTAATATTATGTGATCATGCCTCTGTTTTCTCCAGAAATATAATGCCAAAACTATACTTTTCCATTCATTCAAATGCATATTTCTCTAAATCATATTCTAAAAGGATACTTAACGCAATCAAGCATGTGATTACGAGTTTTCCTTTCCAATAAACTAATGAAATAATGCATGCAAGGACATGTTTTTATATTCTCCTTTTTTTTTAAGAGTTCTAACACAATAATTATATTATTTCCATGCAAGAACAACATATATAACTAAACATGAAACAACATGTTCTTTTTCAATAACACTAACACATTACCTAATCTTTTATTTACATAAACACTCGTTCTCTTCAAGTGAGCTAACATCATGGCTATTGTCTTGTGCACCTCTACAAGTATTCTTTTCCAAAATAATTCATAGTAGTTGTTCTTTCTATGCATGCAAAAAAAAATATTTCATTTCAAGAAAGTAAATGCATGGTAGCATACTCTTTCATGTATGCAAATAATTTTTTTTTTCAAGAAATAAAAGGTATAATGACTAGTTTTCTTGCATTCAACCTTGTTTTTTTCTTTTTCAAGAAATCTAACTCAATATTTTTTTATTTTTTTCTTTTGCATGCAAATAAATTCTATTCAAGAAATATCAGCATAATAATTCTATTTTTTGTGAATATACAATACATACTCTTCCTCCATAAGCTAATGTAATACTAGTTGAGCCGAGAGGCTCATTGAGCTGAGAGGCTTATTGAGCCGAGATGCTCATTCTACAATCCAATATCAGGGACATGTGTAAGTATGCCACGTCCTCAAAAAAATAATAAAAATAATGTTTGAGCTGCAAAATAAATTTGAAACCTTTCGGCGCATATTAGGTCTATGCTTTAGGTGGATCTATGCTATTTCTACAATTTAGTATGAGGGATATGTGTAGGTACATTGCATCGTCAAAAAAATAATAAAAATATTTTTTGTTAATGTTAAACAAAACAAGTATTAAATCAAATATTTATATGTCTATGTTAAATAATATAATTTTTGAGCCGAGAGGAGAGGCTCATTGAGCCGAGAGTCTCATTCCACAATCCAGTATGAGGGACATGTGTAAGTATGTCATGTCCTCAAAAAAATAATAAAAATAATTTTTGAGGTGCAAAAGAAATTTGATCCCTTTCGGCTCATATTAGATCGGTGCTTTAGATGGATCTATGCTGGTTCTACAATCCAGTTTGAGGGACATGTGTAAGTATGTCACGTCCTCAAAAAATTAATAAAAATAATTTCCGTTAATGTTAAACAAAACAAAACAAAAAACAAAAATTAAATAACCATATAAATAAATAATTAAAAAACATTGAAAAACTCATTGATACAAGAGGCTCATTATACAATCGATTATGGTGGCCATAGTATGTCACATATTTAAAAAATAATATAAATAATTTTCATTAATGTCGGCCAAAATAAAAATAAAATAAAAATTCAATAACCATATAAATAAACAATTAAAAATGGATTACTAAAAAAATTAACTAAGTTTGTTGATATGTTACCTTCATTCTAATTGGTTTGTTGATATTTCACTTTCACTTTTAGAGTAATTACGCCAACAGGCATTCTTATTTGAAAAAAACTTCCCTAGCTGCCAATGTGTCCATGTGTGAGCCATTGGATCAAATGTGAGATGATCGAAAGGTATCTAAACTAATTACTTAATGAAATTATTTTTTGTTGTTTATAACCATTATTCTTTTAAAATGTCATACATCCGAATATACATAGTTGTTACAATTTTATTATTATTCATGAGTAGTATTTCTTAATATATAAAAAATTAAATTAATAATGAAAATTGACACTATGCGATTAACAATAGAGTAAGTTGAGATAACCCAAAGGGGTTCTTTTACAAGTTTTATCATAAGCTTTCCCTCCATCCAATATATATTGTAGAGTCTTATAAAGAGAGAGTGTATTCTAGTTCATAACTTGATCCACAGTCAAAGAAAATGGCTAGGGATTTGACAAAGTATTAGTTTGTAACCTGATCCAAAATCAAAGAAAATGGTCAAGGATGTCAGAAGTTTTATTCACATTGATCTATTGACGTTCTCAATTGAAATGAATCATATTAGATGCATGGTGGCGAGAGACACTAAAAATTCAAAATAGACATCTGTTATGGCATCCATATTCTCTACAAAACATCCAAATTTCCCATCTTATACAACAATTTCTAACAATAACCGCTCAATTTACTCTCCAAATTTTGAAACTCCCACCCATGCTTGGGAGATCGAGTGTAAAATCAAATGTTCTTGTGGTTTTTTAAGGGGTTCATAAACAAAATAGACAATGATAAAGTCAATATTGTGGTATAATAACTTATTTTTGAATCACTGTGAGAAACAAAACATCACATTATCTCATAGAATATATCTAATGCTACAAGGATCTGAGATAATAACAATGTTTCTAATCATGATAACTAGGTGACAACCAAAAATAATTTTAAGCAACAAGAAAAAAAATCACAACAACTCATAGAATATATCCAAGGTTGTAATGAACCCCATACATAGTGATGGACATCATAATCTCTCTCAGTGCTAGAGTTTTTTTCTCAATGAACTGATGAAAGTAATCATTGTTTCATATAGGAGCATTTATTTCTGATAAGAAAATTGTGATATTGTCTATTATCCATTTTTAGTTTTTTAATGATTCAGTTAAGATTAACATTTGTATGTTGTCATGAGGAGATTTTTTATTTTTCATGTCGATTACCTTTTATAACTCTAGGAGATTCTTAATATTGTCTTTTTTTTTTAATAAATGGAACTCAATTATATATTTAAAAAGATGATTAAGTAAGAAAATTTTAGGATTATAATTTTTCTTTTCCAAGTTGAAAATGTGAATGTTTATTTACCTAAAGTTGGCTCCCATGTTCAATACCTTCCCATCGGGTTTGAAGATAATTGGTAATGGAAATTCAACAACATATAAAATAAATAATTTATACATCAAAAAATCACTTCTATATATTATAGGAGTTCTCAGTTGAGTAATCTTTCAATTTTTCATTCAATTCTTTATTAATCAAGTTGTTTTACTTAGTGGGGAGTACAATAATTTTATAATCAAATAATAGGAGAAAGCATATTAACAATATAATTTATTTGAATAAATATATGTGTGTAAAATAGTTTAATAAGAAACTAGATTTGTAATTATAAAATATAAAATTATAACTTAAAATTGTGAAATTACTTTGTATTTTTTGTTTCTTATCTATATAGAGAAATAATAAACCAAGTTTAAACCATAACATAAAGAACAATATCTCCTTCCAAAAATGTCTCCATATTAAAATGACATTCACTTTCTTGTATACCAAGACTATTGTTATTCATATACAATATACAATTTGTGACAAGCATGCAATTAGAGCTCAGATATGTAGATGCACTTGGAGTAAACTATATTTCTGTTAATAAAAATTCTCTTTATTTACATCTATGCAAGTAGATTGTACTTGAATGTATTTAAAATATCTTATTTGATTTACATGCTTGTTTTAGAGGATTATTAGTCACCAAAGGATTTTTACCCCCAATTTCCTATATCAATATCTATAACAATTTTTTTTATATATGTGAACAGATTATGTTGGTTTATATATATGTTTTCACCCACAATTGCCTATTTAAATATCTATAACAAAATTTCTGGTTGATAACTCTTATCATCAATATATTTGAAACTTGTGTTTCATTCCTTCACGATGGCTCCTTCTCTGCAACAACTTATTTCTTCTAGGATACTTTTTCCTATGCTATTGCCTTAGGATGTTTCTTTTGCAACATGTGGTGCAATTGCTAGTAAATAAAATATTTAGATGTCTATGTTAAATATAACTTTACGCACATAAGCTCATTCCAGCTAGGTGTCCCTCTTAAAATAAAAATAAAATTTCTCTGAATAGAAAATAATGTCAATATCTATATAATTTCATGAAAAGTAATTATAAGAAAAATATTCGCTTCATATATAATAAATTGTTCATGTGAGTTATGAGTAAAATATTTTAATATGAATTAATATCAACATATATTCAAAACTACATTAATAACAAAAATTTCAATTTAATATGTGTTGCTAACATAAAATGGCTCAATACCCATGTTATGTAATCTCTATAGCATTCAAAAATACAATTTAAACAACAACAAAATTACACATTATGTTTTGCACTCTAAAATAAGTTTGCATCTAAAGAAATTTGATTCCTCTCGGCTCATGTTAGATTCCTGGTTAAGATGGATCTATGCTGGTATTATGTGCATTTAAGCACACTATTTTTTTTTTTTTTTTTTACCATGATATCTCTCCAAGAATAAAAGTTGCTAACCTTTTATACAACAATTCATATGCACTCTTTTAATTACTTTCCAGAATTACCCTCTTTAAACTTTTTTTTTTGAGAAAATAACTTGAATATCTTATCATTTCATACATCATATCCGTACAAAATTCTTTTTAAAAAAAGAGCATGCATCCTATGTTTTCTTACAAAAGATACATATGCAATAATACATATATTTTTAAAAACAAGTAAAGTTACTTGTCTTTTACTGCTGCAAATATATAAAATATATATATATATATATATATATATATATATATATATATATATATAAAATGTTTATTAATGACTTCTTAATTTGTAAACATCTTAATGATTCGAATAAGATAATTTAACGGTTTATTAATGACTTCTTGATTTGTAAACATCTTAAGCCAAATGGTCCCCTATTTTATCACAATCACATCCCTCATTCTGAGAACATAGATCCATAGGAATGAAGAGACAATTACCAAAAAACCATTTATATTTTACCCAATTTTAAATAGAAATAATTCCATTAAAAATAAATTAATAATATTCCTTTTATAAACACCATATATAACTATAATTTAGTGGTTCTAATGATGTTACATAAATTTTGACATATTTTATTTATAATCGATATTATTTTTTATTAACAAAATATTAATTATATATATATATATATATATATCTAAAATTTTAATCATTTTAATCATTTTAATAATTAATATTAATTTTATTAAATTTGTCATAATTCTACTCTATACTAATCTAATCTAATCCTTCATATATATATATATATAGATAGATATATACACCATTTTATTTTTTAATTTTCTTTAAATTATTTTATCAGTTTAAAATCGATTGTATATATGTCTATGTAAATCCACATCCAGTACGTCCGTTAGTATATTGTTTAGTCTTAATTTATACATATCTTCTCACTTTAAAGTAACATGTCGTGGGATATTCTCTCTATCTCAACCCAAAACCGACATTGAATACATGTCCATGTCCTTGGAATTAATTGTGTGTCCAAAAATATTAAAAAAAAAACAGTGAAGGGTAGGTTTACGTACTGGTATAGAATTGTCAAAAGGCCACATCAATTGCACCTTACGTCTACGTTTGTTTTCTATTCAACTTTATCCTCCCATACAGTGCTTCAGATAATTGAGAAAATGAATTTAAAATAATGCAATGTGGCTAACCAATCATTCACTGTCCATAAAATGAAGATAAATTTAAAATGATGCAAGGTGGCTAACCAATAATTCCATATCCATAAAATGAAGATATTAATTCACCGGTGCAATTGTTTTAACTAATCATTACTAGATCAAGGAATCTTAATTCACACGTCAAATTGTTTTATGGTTGGGTTATTTTTATGGAAATTTTTTAATATAAAATAATTATATGTTATTTGTAATATTGAGATTTTGTAAAGGGTAGGTATTGAAAATTAAAAACAATTTACATTTTAATTTATTTGTTTAATAGTTATATTTAAATTATTAATAACTTTTTTTTTGATAAAAAATAAAAAATTTGAAAATTTTATTTTCAAATAAACTATTTTTATCAAATCAAACTTATGCATGTTTCATAATTTTTTTTTTAGAAAAAATATAAACGTAATGAAACATGTCTTTATTGGAAATGAAGATTGTTTTACATTAGCATACTTCTATTGTAGGTCTTGCCCAAACAGGATTGTTAACTTCAGAATATAAACAAAATTGAACCACTGATATGCCATCAGTACATTACCATAAGATTGTAAAAAAGATTACTCACACTGAGAGAAAAAGCATAAGAAAATAGAGGTAGACAAACATAGTACAAAAATCCTGGAAAAAATTGAAGTTATGAAAAAGGCAGAAAGAGATCGGAATGTCTCTCTTTCATATCTCAAAATAGCCTTGGCCACAAATGAAACCATCAACCTTGTATTCATAAAACACATTCCCATCAGAGAGAGCGAGACTGTGCTTGGAAACAACATCCACCTCCAGGTTTTGTTCCCAATATACATGCTGAAATGACACGTCAGGTAAGGAAGTATTCAAGTCTTGGATTCGTTTCATCCAATTGCATAGAGGAGGGACATCGAGATCACTCCTACCCTATATCCACTGAATTAAAGAGAGGGAGTATCCAATGATCTTAGCCTTCTCAATGCCTATCCAAGAGACACTTTGAAGAGCACCCCATAAAACAATCATTTTATGCCCTACAATTGTCTTCAAACCAACCAAACCAGAAAAAATGATATAGAGAAGAGGGATCAATACGAAGATATACAGGACAAGCACATCTTCCCCTTGAATATGCATTGTCAAAGTAACATATGGGGAATATAACATCCAAATCAACCAAAGTGATTGATTGATAAGGGGCCTTAGGATGGCATGGACTAATTTCATTGAAGTATGCAACAATCTTGAGGGCCACCATATTGATATATTGGACTTTACCCTTGGAAATGAGGTCTTTCCTAGCTCACCAAATCCACCAAAATGTATAAAACATGACAGCCCTGTAAGGTCTAGCATGTTGGGCCCATGATATGAGACAATATTTAATAGAAAATACTTCACAAGCAACATATAATCCTAGGAGATGGGATACCTCCTCCCAAACAACATCGACAAAAGGACATTTCAAGAAAAGGTGATAGGAGTCTTCCCCATCCGATTTGAAGATAATGCATCTGCTAGGACCAATAAATCCAAATTTGATCAGTCTATCCCAAGTCAAAATGCAGTTGTGGATGGTTAACCAGAAAAAACATTTTAATTTCAAAGGGACATGCCAACTCCACATATGATCAGTCTACTCAAGATAAGGAATGGACGTGATGAATGAGGATATGAGTGTATATTCTTCCTTGGAAGAAATCTTCCCATTCACTATGTGACTGTTCCACACAAGTTGATCCCTGCATTGTGACAGTGTGATGCCCGCTTGGTAGAGTAGGTTCTGATAGCTTTCCCACTCCTCTTCAAATAGATGAGGAATACCAAGATGCCATGCATGGGGCTATACCGGGGATGACAACGAGGTATAGTCCCGCATCCTCATGCTGGCTAGAGTATCAATCCCTCATTTATTTAGGAAATGAATGAAAGGGGCTAAGAGAATATGGCATCTAGATACACCCTTAATGGCATCCCTTCGAATTAAAATATTTTGTCCATCCTCCCCTAGCCAACGAAGGTTACTGCATAACAATGGGATCGCCTTCTTGATCCTTAGCCATATGATAGAGGAACGGGAGTTTGAGCGTGCCCCTTCTCTAACCCATTCCTCCATGCTATGTTGGATGATGTATTTACCAAAACAAATTCTCCGCCATAGGCCATCTTCATTGAATAGCCTTCATAATTTTGTTGCGAAAAGATCCAAATTGAACCTTCTGGAATCTAAAATTCCCCATCCAGCCAAATTTGTCAGCTTAGAGATCTGAGATAGTGTTATAAGATGTGTCTTGCTAGAGTTACCAGAATGAAACCAAAGAAATTTTGAGATGAGGGCGTCGATCTTGTGTATGATTTCGTGTGGGATGTGAAAGAGGTGCATCCAATATACAAGAATACCTTGTAAGAAAAAATTAATCATTATGACTCGACCTCCAAGGGAAAACGAGTTATGCATGTTCCATAACTTACCTATAAAAGTGCAACAAATTCTCAACATAGATCTTAAGGAAAAATATCAAATATTTTCTAGTGAAATTTCCATAGAAAATATTAAAAGCTTAACACGTTTAGAATATATTTTAATCATAATTTTATGGATGATGACAACTACTCTGTTCGTTATAAATTTTGGATGGTTTTAGGCTTATTTTTCTATCTAATTTGGCTAGAATCTGGTAGGGATTTGTTGAAATTACAAGTTTAAGTTGTGAAATCTATAAAATCACAGCGCCCCAAGGATTTTTCAGGGTGTTGAATCCGTATATACAATAAAAAACTGATTTTAAACCATAAAGTTCAAAAATTCAAAAAGAAAATTAGCTTACACCAAAAACTCCAAAAATTATATTGTTTAGACAACAACTATGATAAATAACAACATAATTAATTATTATTAATAATAATAAGACAAAGTTAGATAAACCATGAGATGTTTTTACCATTCTAGTTAAATTTGACTATAAATTTTATTATGAGATTATAAAATTTCCATATTTAAATGAATATATATTTTCTAATGCACTATAAATTTTACTATGAGATTATAAAATTTCTATATTAAATAAATATGTTTTTTTCTAATGCATAAATAAATTCATCGTAAAATTAAATATTACAAAACTCAAACTTATTATTTTAAAAATCCAACTAAATTTTCAAACAAGATTGATAAAAAAAAATTATATCAAAAAATCAAATGATTAATGGAATTTAAAAACTTCTCACGTTTCAGTCAAGATAAGGAATGGACGTGATGAATGAGGATATGAGTGTATATTCTTCCTTGGCAGAAATCTTCCCATTCACTATGTGACTGTTCCAGACAAGTTGATCCCTGCATTGTGGCAGTGTGATGCCCACTTGGTAGAGTAGGTTCTGATAGCTTTCCCACTCCTCTTCAAATAGATGAGGAATACCAAGATGTCGTGCATGGGGCTATACCAGGGCGGACAACGGGGTATAGTCCTCCATCCTCATGCTAGCTAGAGTATCAATCCCTCATTTATTTAGGAAATGAATGAAAGGGGCTAAGAGAATATGGCATCTAGATACATCCTTAATGGCATCCCTTTCAATTAAAATATTTTGTCCATTCTCCCCTAGCCAACAAGGTTACTGCATAACAATGGGATCACCTTCTTGAGACTTAGCCATATGATAGAGGAATGGGAGTTTGAGGGTGCCCCTTCTCTAACCCATTCCTCCATGCTATGTAGGATGATGTACTTACCAAAACAAATTCTCTGCCATAGGCCATCTTCATTGAATACCCTTCATAAGTTTTTTTCCAAAAGAGCCAAATTGAACCTTCTGGAATCTAAAATGCCCCATCCAGCCAAATTTGTCGGCTTAGAGATCCGAGATAGTGTTATAAGATGTGTCTTGCTAGAGTTACCAGAATGAGACCAAAGAAATTTTGAGATGAGGGCGTCGATCTTGTGTATGATTTCGTGTGGGATGTGAAAGAGATGCATCCAGTATACAAGAATACGTTGTAATAAAACTTTAATCATGATGACTCGACCTCCAAGGGAAAACGAGTTATGCATGTTCCATAACTTACCTATAAAATTGCAACAAATTCTCAACACAGATCTTAAGGAAAAATATCAAATATTTTCTAGTGAAAGTTTTGTAGAAAATATTAAAAGCTTAACACATTTAGAATATGTTTTACTCGTAATTTTACAGACAATAAAAACTACTCTATTCGTTACAAATTTTGGATGGTTTTAGGCTTATTTTTCTGTATAATTTGGCTAGAATCTAGTAGGGATTTGTTGAAATTACAAGTTTAAATTGTGAAATCTATACAATCACAGTGCCCCAGGGATGTTTCAGGGTGTTAAATCCATATATACAATAAAAAACTGATTTTAAACCATAAAGTTCAAAATTTCAAAAAAAAAAAATTAACTTACACCAAAAACTCCAAAAATTATAATGTTTAGACAACAACTATAATAAATAACAACATAATTAATTATTATTAATAATAATAAGACAAAGTTAGATAACCCATTAAATGTTTTTACCATTCTAGTTAAATTGGACCATAAATTTTATTATGAGATTATAAAATTTTCATATTTAAATGAATATATGTTTTCTAATGCACTATAAATTTTATTATGAGATTATAAAATTTCTATATTAAATAAATATGTTTTTTTTAATGCACAAATAAATTCATCGTAAAATTAAATATTACAAAACTCAAACTTATTATTTTAAAAATCCCACTAAATTTTCAAACAAGATTGATAAAAAATTATATAAAAAAATCAAATGATTAATGGTATTTAAACTCCTCACGTTTCAAATACTTGAATTTAAAAAAAAAAAAAATGAAAACTAATTACATAATTTTAATTATAATATTATAAGTGGAATATTAAATTAAATAAATCATTTTTCTATTAGATATGTGAAAGAACGTAAGTTAAGGATTAGGAAAGCACCCTAACCTGGGATTAGGCTTTCCAAGAAATTTGAAATGCACTGTACTATGGATTCATAAATATCACCGGCTTGCAGGGCAGAGAAATCGGCGTATTGACTTGAGGTCTTTCATAGCGAAACAAAGTCATAAAGAAGTCACCAAAGATTCCTACGAAAGTTCCAATGCAAAAACAATGGAAACACGGAGCGTCAGAAAGCGACATATCGCCGTATTGAGCGGGATAAACGCGGGTCTCTGAGATATTGAAATTTGGTTGGTATTATGAATAACAATGTCGTAGTTTAACTAGATTGTTTTTTAGTTTTGAAAATCATGGAAATTTTGGTAAGATTTTAAAAAAATTTCGCAGAGATTTTTGTAAATCCATGTTATGATTATCAAACATTAATATTTTGGGTGTCTTATAGGTTTTTGATGGTGCTCAATTCATTTCCACCATCAAAATCATGATTCAAACACTTTTACTATAATTTTTTCAAAAAAAATTTGACCCGGATTCCGGCCAATTTTAGTCGTCCACGCAATTTCTCCGGTTCATTAGACAACTCCAATAACAATAAGCAAGCGATGAGAGAGGCATCCATTGAGATTCCAAGTTTAGACAATAACAGAGAGCAATGAGCGTATTGACTCGGGTTTAAGGGCAAAGAATGCCACGGAAATCTAAAAATGTCATTGAAATCTGGTGGGTAGGTGTTAATGGCACAGTGCTGATGTTGACAGATCAGTGAATGAATTGGAAATATTAACAAATGTTCATAGAGTTTTTAAAGCAGGATTTGGGTAAAAAATTCCAAAACCTAGAATAGTTAGAAAACCCCTAATGAAGATCATAGACATGATGAAAGTCATAGAGATAGAAACAGTTCAAGAATTAAAAAGTTATGAGCATGTAACATAGAGAGATGAAGATGGTCTTGAGTATATGAAAATGTTTTTGTTTGGCTTATTTTTTCTTGAGAAATAAGGAAATAGTTCAAAACCTAGAAGTATATAGAGGAATGAAAATTTGTCTCTTAAAGGTGGTCATTTTATGTGGTATTGCTTTTTCTTAAATAACAATGACGAATTAACTTGTATTTCTAAACATTTCCAAACATTAATATATAGTAACAAAAAATAACTATAATTTAACAACTAAATTATAATAAATTTTCTTATTATTAAATACAACATTAAAATCCATCATATTTAACAATTTTTTTCCAATAAAACAAAGCCATACAAAAATCATGACGGACTTGTAAAAATTGAAAGTAGTACTATGAATGGAATTTTTTCAATAATTTTATTGTAACTGGCTATCATTTCACCTTTAAATATATTTTCCTGCCCTATGTGTTACGAATGATAATATAAAAAAAATATCATAATTTATTTGGGAATATTGAAAACCACTGATTATATTGACTATTTAATAGGAAAAATGATAATTTATTTATAATTTGGTTATTGCATATCCATTCATCGTAATTACGTCGGAGGCATTTTCTTTGCGGGCTTGGCGTGAGCAAACATTGTTCACCCAGCCAATGAGAAGCAGTTTTGCTATCGCGCATGGAACCAATTAGATTTTGCCACATGTATGCTTGTTTAATGGTTGGTGGCTGCCTTTATCAGCGGTTCTACGCATTCGTGCATTCACAATTCTATGGATCAGGCCTCCTCCTGAGCCTACTGTCAACCCTGTGCAGGCTGAGCGTCCTCCCTCCTGTGTATACGACCTTACAGCCCTTGCGCAGACCGGCTGTATCTCCTGGTGTCTATGCAGTCACACATCAACATGTTTCATGTGTGGTATATGGCTATTTCGGAACCCTTCCAAGCTCCACAGACCATGAACTGCCTATAGGTTCGTTCCGGGCTCACGTAGGAACTCCTAGCCTCGGTTTGCGACTGACCCTCACTAATACGGGCCTCGATCTTCCATCCCATGCTACCACGACCCTCTTCTCAGCCGAGATGGCCTCTCTAGCCACTACAACAGTCTCGAATTCACCCAGGTAGCCTCGCCACCTTCTCCTCAATGATTTGCGGCCTGTGTGTAAACTATGACAGCCCACACCAGCGCTTTAACCCTCCTCTTAGTGCACAGGTGCCCACGCGTAGCCAGCTAGCTCCGCCTTGTACATCCAACAATCACTCGCTCCTCTCAGCTGGTGGTAACTCGTAGAGAAATAAGAAATCTCTCTAGGCCGATTAATTCACTATCAACATGTGCAATGACCCCAGATTGCGATCTTGATTTGTGTAACCTAAGAAGGGTTTCCGTGGCGAGAAAAACCATTCCCAATGAACCTCTTGATGATACCGATCTCGTCAAATTGATTGTCCTAAACCAGTTTTCCATCCAAGGGTTTTCCTCCCATGAAGAAATGAGCAAGAAATAAGCATTAAGCTGTGCAATCCAATCTTCAGTAGAAAAAATTCTTCCAGGAAGAAATAAGCACTAAGCTGCCCAATCCAATATCCGGAGAAAAAAAATAGAAAAAAATGCAGAATGAGAGAGACATCAATTTCTGCTCTGTTAATTCCATTTTTCCAATTTCTCTCATTTTCTCCAATTTGAATTTATTCCCTTTTCCTTTTAATTTTAATTTGCTTTTCTAATGTTTTTCATCACTTGTAATGTCATTGGCTTTTCTAATGTTTTTCATCACTTTTATTATCACTATGTAATGTCACTTTATAAAGATTTATAAAGTCATCATGACCATTCACATTTTTACGCCGGAGGCGTTTTCTTTGCGGGCTTGGGGTGAGCAAACACTGTTCACCCCAGCCAATGAGAAACAGTTTTCCTATTGCGCATGGAACCAATTAGATTTTGCCACGTGTACGGGGTCTGAGCACTGGTTCTGTGCGCGCTCGTTAACAGTGATTGATTCGCGGAAGAGACGTTGAGGGCGATATCAGTGATCCGGTTGAGCTGATGACTTTGGCTGCGCGCTCAAGGCCCGCTGCGATCCTCTTGCGCTCTTTGTTCATTAAGCAAAACGAGAAACTTCCAGGATGTGGATATCATGCCCGGGGGATCCATCAACCTGGGGGGCATTCTGTGCCATGGATGCGATCAAGGCGATCCCGTGTTCAGCAGCCGCAACGGTATTTTCAGTGGGAGCATTGACGAACAGGCACCCAAACTCAGTGGCTGTCTGCAGATCCACATTGTCTATACCCACACCCGCTCTTCCAACAACCTTGAGCCTCCCGCGAGAGCGTTGCAAAGTGAGATCTTTGTGCAGAGTTCCTCCTGCGATAAATTGTAGGAGCAGTCCACATTGGGCTACTTCGAAGCAGCTCCAGACCGCCTTCCCCCAACTTCTCGGCCAGCAAAAATGTCGGCTTTGCCTGCGCATCAAAAAAGACGGCTTGCAGGGACAAACTTCTGAAACGAGAAACATTTTTGCAAGGTATTAACGGTGTGTTTTGCAGGGTTTGCCCTAGGAACGCAGAGGAAAGGCGATGAGGCAATTGCAGAGTTGATTTGGGAGAATACGACATGTGGTAGCACCTCTAAACTCAAAGAAATTCGTGCAAACTAATTTGGCAGAATCCACTATAGAGGAGGTGCCGCCACATACCCATGGAAAGTTAATTAACGCGCCGAACTCAACACTGTTATTCGACTCAATTGAGTTAAGGGTGTAATTAACCTTCAGAAACTGAAGGAGGATTCCCCTTCGTGAAGTGTCGGGTTGTACATGTTGCGGAGAATTTCTTTAATTTCTTTCTGAATAGAATCTCAAGGAAGGTCAAAGAGAATCGCTATGGGATTCACGAAACGCAACAGAAATCCCCTATTTGCGTTAACTCTGCATAAAAGCTCTTGAGGAGCGAATTCTGCTTCCTCGTTGAATCCGATCAGTTGATCTATGGATGTCAGCTTACAGTGGTAAAAGGAACTCCCTACCTTCGATGTGTTAACCGGGAATTATCGCCAGTGGTAGCCCAAGCACTGCAGAAATTGCGAATTTAATCTGAGTGAGGTACTGATGAGAGCGATGAGGTTTTTTTGTGGAAGACGCACAAACCCAGAATGTATTGATTGCGTAGGTGTATTGAATCAGTGTTGGAATTGTTATTACGAAGGCTGAGATCGAATTGTGCAATAAACCATAGGCGGAACCTTGAGGTACCAAGTGGGACCTTGTGTAAAGAGTGATGGCGGTTTCTGGAGGCGAAAGGCGGTTTTCGCACAAGTCATAAGGCAGTGAGCAGTTTTTTTAAAACAAACGCAATACACCCCTGTGCTTGACACGTAAGCCTAGGATGGTTTCGTAAAACAACAAATTTTGCGTCCTTTGGAGCCCTTAAAGCTCGGACCAAGAAATTTTGTGCTATTCGCTTGCAGTCGTCCAATCAAAGGTGGAAGAGCGACGTACGCTGGACCGTCGGATTTGTTCGATGTTTAAACCCAGGTGTGTTGTAGTTGGCTTTGGGCCCGGACATATGGTGTTCAATTGCTATAGCGAATCGAGCCCTTGTACACGGTATGTGTTTCAGGTTTTTGATAATTTCTTGGTTTCAGGGGATGACTCATGGGTTTCAGAGTTATCCTTTTTCAGGGTTTTAAGCAACTTACTAACTATGTGCATACCTTGACAACACAAAAAAAAAATATGTTTGACAGTTTAAAATCCAATATTCCATACCGTCACAAACTTTTTATTTTCATTAAATTAGTTCCCTTACATATCTACTGCCTCGGCGTTCCTTTGTGCCTCTTGGTGCAATTGCTAGTTTTATGCTCCCGTGATATCTGTCGGCCAACTATATAAAAACTTAATGATAAGAGGAAGGAAAATCTTGACTGATCTAAGAAGATTGAAAAGCATTGACAATAAATGATCATATTGACCAAAGAAATTGGGCAATCTGGCGCACTTTTTCCGTGATATATTATAGTTTGTTCACTGAGTATCAATTCACCTTAAAAAAAATATTTCTCCGTGCTCTCTGCATTTGTGGGATCAGATCATTCAATAAGAAAGATTATATTATTCTAATGATTAAATGAATCCTTCCCGTGACGGAGGCGAGGAATCCTGCTATTGGTGGCCTATGTTAGATTTTTCAAAAGAGGAAACGTGGCAAGTGCCTGTGATTACCCCAAATGGATTATAAAAAGTTTAGAATTTAACTCCACTGTTGATTTTTGGAATATTGGAATATTTTATAATAAAAGTACCCCAGCTGGATTCTAGAATATTCTAAAAATCCACAATCTAAATTAAAAAAAGATCGGCTAAATTAATTTAGACAATATTTCAGCAAATTGATCTTTATACAAAAGGAATTATTACTTTGTTTTTGCTATGAGCTCAGCTCAATATGTCGATGTCTCTTCCCTCACTACGGCTATATTTGACTTTATATATTACAGATTGTATTTTACATGTTAGTGTATTACAAATACCCAAATAGGCAGGAATGCTCCAATCGCTTAGATTTTTATATTTATGCTCAAACAATTTATATTCACATTTATTTGGCACTCTGGATAGTTTTTGCAGTGATTTGTTTACTTTCATACTTGTACATAGTCTTACAAGAACTCTGGTTATAATTTTATAAATTTTATCCCAAATACAAAATTTAAAAATAAAATTTAAAAGGCATTTAGAAAACCTCTTGTTGTCTAAAATAATCAACAAATTTTAACATAAATCATTTTAAATTTCTAAATAAAATAAGAATGGAAAATAACATTATCATAAAATTAGATAGACAAAAATATTCTGAAACCATAACAAAGTCGGCTAACTACAGTTTTGGTTAAAACATTTCTCAGCTATCAAAAATTAAAATTTCTTTCTCTTTATCCAAATTTGTTTGACATCTTTGCAACATTTTCTTTATCCATCTTTGTTCGACATTTTTGCAATATTTTAGCTACTGAAAATTTATTTTACATTTTACTTTTTTCTCCTTATCCATGCCCGTTTGACATTTTGATTTTTAGTTAGTAATAACTCACTAAACATTTTACTTTTGAGTTAGTAATAACTCATTTAACATTTTTATATATTACCCATATAAATATGGTATGACTGAATTGTTTTTATTGTAAAAATATGTATGGTATTAGTTTAAGGGGCTATTATTATTATTTTTTATGTATAGCATTTTATATTCTCAATTTTATGAATAATTTCTTTAATTTCTGTTTTATTTTTATTATTCATTAATTTTATTATTAGTTTTTTAATTAAATAATGTACAAATTTATTCTTCATTTTACATATAAAATGTATTTCTTTTATTAAAGTTTGTGTTTTACTTACAACATCTTTATATGGAATCTTTATTTAGTGAATCGGTGAGAATATACAGATTTATAAGATGTTAGAGAATGTTTCTAATTTCACTATATATTGTTATATATCTCTCAAAATCTTTTTGTTGAATTCCCTCTCAATATATCTTTCAATTGGTTTAAAAAAAAATCATATTTTGCTATATATTCCTTAATTTTATACCACCTAGCTCCCATAACCCTCCCAAAATATAGTAACTCTATTGTTCACAATTTTAGAATAATCTTTATGAATGAACGTGATAAGCTATTTCTTAGAAAGGTGAATCTCTCATGTCTTGCCATCATCATGAACACTATCATTCCTTTAGAAATGTGTGTGTTTATTCTCATGGATCATGAGCAAGATAAACCCATTGTACATGTGGATGTATTTTTTTTTGGGAAAATTTCATGAGGAAATCTTCACAATGATGTTCCAAAACCAATTAGTTGCATAAAATTTCATTGCATCCCCTAATGTATGCTCAAATTTGGTTGGATGGGGTCATAGATCATAATGTTTTAACATTTTTTTCAATTCTAATCATTATGCATTTATGATTTTCAATCCTTTCATGCACCTTGTACTAATCCATATTGGATATGGAACCTACACCCATCTTCACTCCATGTTGTAGAATATATAAATTTTCCCCAATAGAGAATATGAAAAAACGACGACACCTTTACAAGAAATTAAATAAATTATTGTTTGCTCAAAAAATCGTTGACCATATTATCAATACCAATGAGTATATAATCACCATTTTTTTATTTACCTTTGTTTTACCTCGAATCAATAATCTTCCACAGATGTGAGTCCCCTACATTGATATCTACCATAATTACATATGGTTGAGAAACATTAATTATCAGAACTCTAATATAGCCTAACTTCACTCATGGTTTATCATAATTTGTTTTAGTCTATTTAGATTCAACCTTTCCTATTCTTGTAAGATTGCCAATACGTAGGAGTTCAATATAGTCCCATTCTTTAATGTATCATTTTCTTGGGAAATATTGATGGGGTGATCTCCATAATGAGGTTCCAAATCTAATTCTATCCCAATGTAATAATTTCTATAGGAACTTTGAATGTACTCAATTCTTGCTACATGTGGACGAGGAGCATCATGTTTTAACCCTTCTCAAATCTAACAAGTATTCATCCTTCCTTTACAATCTTTCCATGTAGCTTACGTCCAAGATCCAAGTTGAAGCTAGAGCTCCCACCCACCACCACTCCATTTTTCAGAGCATCTACCATTTACTTCAGTAGAGTATAGAAGAAACATTTGTGCCTCTATAAAAAATTAAAGAAACTTGGTATTTGATCAAATAAAACATTAAACCAATTAAGAATAATACTTACCTCATGCTAACATTTTGTTTACATATGTTGTGCTTAAAATCCATAATATTCCACGGATATGTGTCCTCTTTTTCAATATCTTTCACATTCAAATGTGGTAGAGTGACATCAACTATCAAACCATAACATAGTCTGAATTCAATTGATCTCTAGTATAATTTGTTTATGTAATATCTGAAATTTGATCTCGTACTAGTAGTTTATATGTGTACATTATGAATCACTAAAAAATTAATGATGTAATATGCAAAATGGTACATTTAATGATAATTAAAAAGGAAAAAATATACATAACAACTTGCAGAAGGATAAGGAAAAAAATGGGTGGGTATGACTACATAAGAGGGGAAAGAAATGAGGGTTAGGGCCTAAGTGAAAAATAATATTATTTTATGACTATCTTAAGATATTTAACATTATCTTCATAAAGCCTTTACATTATGATTTTATTAAGTCCTATTATCCCTTGAATTAGTGGTTAAAAAAGATATGCATATTTTTTTATGAAGGCACGTGGTCTCCCAATGAATGCAAATATATTCCTTGATTTTTGGGCATGTAAGAAGGAATTCATGTTCTTCTTCCAATATTTTTCTCTCCAAGTTAAAATTTACATACGAATTTTATAATGAAAATATGGACACCAACTACCATGAAACTATGAGGGAATTAGCACTATGTCTAAGGGAGCTTGTTGTCATTAAGGAAAATGCACAAAAAAAGATAACTCTTAGAATCGGAAAAGTGAGATTTCCTAGAAAGTTTGTGCTAAAGTCATTGAGGGAAGTGGAATAGCCTTAGGGATTTCATTCCTTATATTGTGTAGACCAAGGGGAAAGAAGGATGGTGGTTTGGGATAGTTATAGGGGTTAATTGAATAAAAACTTTGGAACTTGGGTTGTGTGAAGACAACTAGATTAAACCATAGGTAAATTCATCGTTGTGGAGTCAAAGAATTGAGTTAGGGGTGACCTCTATTATAGAAACGTTAGATGCATTGGAGAGACTATGTTTGGGACAAACACCTTTCTTTTATGACGAGTTTGTATTTAGATTCTAGAAAGATAATTGTTCATGACGAGTTTGTATTTAGATTCTAGAAAGATAATTGTTCATTGTTCTTTATTAGTTGAATTAATTTATAATTTTTTCAAGTTTTCTTGGCACATGGAGATTGCATCTATAAACTATTATGTCATTTCCTAGTGAATTATTTAGTTATGTTTTTAGAAATTTCATTGTCATACCTACATGTATTAATTAATTAATAGACAAATAAAGAAGAAAGGAATTATAGAAACAAATTTGGAATAGAATTTTTTTGTTATGAAGTATTGAACATTATCAATGGATGACATAAGTTGTTGTGTACATTACAAAGTGGTATTAGAGCTATTGGTTATGGCACTGGGTCTATATGGGCCATAAATAAAGAGGTATATGAAAAAATTGTAACTTCTTTGTAAAGTGTCTAACAAATGTGTTAATACAAGTTGGGAACAATGTAGTTTGAAAATCACATGTCTTGAGAAAATGGCTTATGGATACTGATGGAAAATAATGTATAATGCCTACTCTTCAAAACAAATTGAGTTTTTATTTTTTTGTACATGTTTTGTTGATAGAGTTGGAAGTTAGTACAAAAGTTCTATAGAGGATAATTGGCAAAATTTGATTCTCGGTCCTATATCAAAATTGGAAAAATATTTGATAATTGGAGAAAAACCCCATTTCTTGATGAAACATAAAGGTTTAATTAGTGAAATGGCATAAAATGGAAAACAATGGTATCAAACTCCCTCATACGTGAGCAAGATTTAAGCTAGGATCAATGGTGCAAGACTTAACTTTCTAAAATTTTATATATGGCTGGCTAGGCCCACAAATGCCCCTTTAATGTGCCAAAGACAAACTAGAACCACTACAACCGAAATAGTATATATATAAATGAAGGGAAAGGCAGTATAGCAAAATCCCCAATGAAACATGACAACGAAGCCTCTTAATAATAAACAAAACTGAAATGGTGTTTACCTTTATTTAAAACCATCAGACTCAATCCTTGTTAATAACCACCAAGACCAAGAATTGTTATATATTATACATTGGGATGACCCCACTCTATAGCTCTGGATGCTTACACTTTCCTCCCACTCTATGCAATACAACCAAACCACAGAACTGGGTCACAACTTTTTTTTCTTCATATTTTACACATCCTCCCAAGCCTTTTCATTGATGTGTAGTTCTTTTATCTGTTTAGACAAGCCATCCTTGGCTTACGTCACCCTGATTTGTTCCAAAGTGTGGACCAAGGAAAAAATCTCGGAGACAATCTCCAAGGAATGGGAATTATTCCTATCAAATGTTGTTCCTAACCTCCGTTAGATTCCTTCCCTGGGTTATTCTATTTTTCTAGATTTCCTCCTTTTTTAATTTTGCAATATACTTCATTGTCATTCCATTTATTATTTTAATGATATTGTGCATATGTTATCCTCAGGGGAACGATGCCTTATAACCACCTCAACTCCATGAGATTTTATGGCTGATTTAGATACAACGTTTTTAGTTTATTATGTTTAACCTTTTTCATGTACAAGTCCTCACAATATTATTTTATTCATCCGTGTACTGAATCAACTATTTACTTTATAGAATTATCCCCAATTACGAATATCACATGGATTTTTTATTCTTCTCTATTCACACAATTAATTTAGTCACTTCTGCATTAGTCCTCTTTGCATGTTCCTCTTATTCATTTTATTTCTTAGAATTATTGGGTTCCTACAAAGGGGTTATGCAGGCTGGTAACATAGGCCTTCTTTGTGCAGAGGTTCGCGAGAATATCCCTCTTTATTATTTATATCAGTGATTTCTCTTTTGGAATAATTCATTAAATGCTTGCATGTTAATTTCGATAGGTTGTACTTACATTCAGTTTAATTTTCTGAATTTAACATGGGTGATCACTACCCACATTGCTGCTCTTCTTCAAAGATTGACCAGCACTCAAGAAAGCCTATATTCCTCCTCAGTCAAGTTATTTTTTTTGAGATTATTTCGACATCTTATTTAATATTTTCATATATGTATTCAAATCAGCCTTACAACATTTTCCTACTGTATGTACGAGGAAAAGAGAAAGTATTGAAGATTGTACTCAGGTGACATACTCTTGCCTCCTATACTCTTAATCATATGACTTATTTTCTTATATTATCAATCTGACTCTAATTTTAGATTTACTGTTTTGTTTCAGGTTTTCTTTCATGTTCTCTGCTTGATGTATTATTCACATATGTCGTTTACAACCTTAGCTGATAGACAAACTATTTCCTTCACAGGTCGGTTACTAGACCATGGAAGACTCTATGAAATTATCTTAGTTCAACATGTTTTATCTTAGTTGTTAAGATCATACGAGGGTTGTGACCTCGATTCATTTCTGGTTTCAATGTATAATTCCCAAAGTTGTAGGATCATGAACATTTGTGTCCTCGGCTCTTTTAAGAGGATTGGTATTTAATATTGTATGTATATGATTTTTTACCACTACATATTTTCATGTGCTATGAGGTTTTATCATTATATATATATATAGATATTTAAAGTATATATATTTATATTTGAGTTATCCATTTGTTAAATATATTTGTTTTATTCAACAGAATGTAAATGTTCTCTGTTTTACATTACTAGCTGCAATTTATATCATCTTTGTCTAATTTGCTTAACTATGATGTTTTTTACTACTACAACTATTTATGCAAGAATATATATGTCTATCTTCACTTCGACAGAGTTTAGTAGTATTTATTCATTATTAATAGTAATACTTTACAAATTGTCTCCTTCAATTATACTTATTAATAAACATCAGATTTAGACCCCTTCCTTGGTTTAGAAATTTTGCTTGTTTATCTAATCTCAAGTCTTGAGTCTGTGTAAAAGTACGGAAGACTTAGTTGTAGTTACTTAAAAATGAGACTTTTGTCAAATACACATGACAAGATGGACACTATAAAATACACAGATCAAAATTTACTTAACTTTATAAAACTAATTCTAAGAATCCAATTTATTAATAGAATTTGACAGAGGCCTCTCCATCTTATCTCTTATTTCTATTAGACATATGTCTATAAATTCATATTCATTTCAAATTCATAACAGTGGGATTTAATTAGAAATTCAGAGTAGGCACATATTGAGAAAATCATAGGAATCACATACCATGGTGTAAAGATGGTTATCCTTCCAACCACGAGCTTATTCCACAACTCTCCCCCGAGCAGAGACCTATGTTCTGCAGTGTAGACAACCCATTTGTCACAATATTGATGGCTAATCTAAGCCTTCTTTCCCTCAGTCTATTTCCATAACGACGTCCTGTTATTATAGGATGTTGTTTCCCATAGCCTAGGATTTTCTTTTGTTTTCTCCACAAAAGATTCTTTTAAAACTAGTTTTTCCTCACCCCAGTTTTATTCCTACCTATTCTTAGAAACTTTCCACTTTAATGAGTATTTTATTATATTTTTCTCTCCCATCTAATAAAATTTATTATTTAATTTTTCTCCAAGGATTTCTGGAGAATTTTGGGAAAGTTTGGGATTCTAGTCCATCCCCGTGGATAAGAATTCCTGGTCTCCATTACTCTTTCTTTACACATTAATAGTAAATCCACAATTATTTATTAATTTAAAAAATAACATGTTCATACATAATTATTCCCTAGGTCCACTTGAACCTTAGGATTATTCACTACATATAAAAGTTGTAAATAGGGGTATTATATAGTCCCCTCCTAAAACAAAAACATTTTCCTTGTTGTTGTAGATTTCTTTTCCTATTCATTGAAAAATGATGGGTATGCTTCATTCATACTTTCTTCCCGCTCCTAGGTAGCTTCCTCCGGTGCAAATCATTTCCACTGTACTTTCACCTAAGCTTCTATTCTATTCTGGAGCATGGTTTATTCACGTTCAAATATACAAAGTGGTTCTACAAGAAAGTCCCCTTCTGTTTCCACTTGTATCAAAGTCCAGTCAACCACATGAGAAGGGTCACGTATATATTTCTTCAACAATGAAACATGAAAAAAATTATGAAATTTAATATGACTAGGTAGAGGAAATTTGTAAGCTGCTGGGCCCACTCTCTCCAAAAACTCAAAAGGCGTGCAGTATCGAGTTGCTAACTTAACACAACTACCAGTATGAAAGGTACTTTTGTGAGGTTTAATTCTTTTAAGTACACATGATCTCTAACTTTCAATTATTTGTGAATTCTTTTCTTATCTGCATAACTAATCTAGAGGTCTTGAGTTGCTTTAATTTTGGGATTCGTTTCACACTCTGCTCCATCTCATGTAGTGCATCAGGTCGAAGTACAATGTTTTCCTCTGGTTGACTCCAACTAAGTGGAGTGTGCAATTTTCTGCCATACAAAGCTTTGAATGAACTCATTTTAATGGATTTTTGATAACTTTTATTGTAAGAAAATTTTTCCAAATGCAGAAAATCTTCCCACTTCATGGGTCATTCCATCACATACATGGGAAGCATGTCCTCCAATATCTGATTTTTCCTTTCTGTCTGGCCATCTTTTTTAGGATGGGAAGTTGTATTAAAGTTCAGCTTTGTCCCCATTTCACCAAATAGTGTTTTCCAAAAGGCAAAGGTAAAATTTGCATCCCTGTCATAGATAATCATTTTTGGTATTCCATGGATTTTAAAGATTTCTTTCATGAAAACATTGACCACATGGGATGTCTCAAAAGTGGAATATACAGGAAGAAAATGTGATGCTTTTGTTATGTTTTCACCACCACCATAATTGATTCATGTTGGTATTTGGTACGTGGTAGTCCTGCAATAAAATCCAAGGATACCACTGCCCACTTCCATTCTCGAATAGGAAGAGGATTTAGTAGCAGGACGTTGATGTTCCACTTTAATTTTTTGGCATTCCAAACACCTGTCGAAGTAATCAACTATTTCCTTCTTAATTCCTAGCTAAAACATGTTTTTCCGCAAGGTTTTCACCATTTTTTGATAACTTGGATGACCTGGATAAGGTCTATTATGGTATTCATTTAATATTTCCTGTTTCAAGGTATATACATTTGGAATATACAACCTCTACTCGTAACTCATCAATCCTTTTGGATTCATGGTGTATCCTGAAAATTCAACTTACTATAATTTTTCCTGCAATTTCATATATTGAGGATCTTGCGACAACACTTCTTGAATTTGTTCTTCCACATCAAATTTTACACTACTCCCTGCATATGACAAAAATTTATGAGAATGTCTACTTAAGGCATCAGCAATTCATTTTTCCTTTCCTTTTATGTGTTTTATTTCCATATCAAATTCTCTAAGGAAAGCTAACAATCTTTCTTTTCTTGCATTTAAATCTGGTTGAGTAAAGAAATACTTCAGACTGGTATAATCTGTCATCAACACAAATTTCTTACCAAACACATAGTGTCGCCACATTTTTAGTGCATGTATGACAACAGCCAGTTCCAAGTCATACACTACATAATTCTTCTCATGTTTCTTCAATTTTCGAGACTCGTAGGCTATTACGACATTATCTCATAGCAATACTCCTACCAAACCTTCTATAGAAGCATTAATACATACAACAAACTCTTTAGTTGGATCAACAGTTTTTAGGATATGCGTCACTGTTTCAGCTGTTCAAAACTCTTTTGACACTTGGTTGTCCATTCAAATTTCACCCCCTTTTCTCGTAAGGATGTGATGGGGTAAGCCAATGCAGAAAATACTTCCAAAAATCTGCGGTAATATTTTGGAATACCCATAAATGATCATATTGCTAGCACATCAGTGGGTACAAGACAATTTAAGATTGCTTGTAACTTTTCTGGATTTATTGCCAATCCTTCCTTGGAAATAACATGTCCTAAATATTGAATCTTGGGTTTGTAAAACTCACACTTGTTGAGTTTTTCATCAAGTTGGTGTTCTCTAATGGTTTGCAGTACTATTCTAATATGTTCTTGGTGTCCCTCTTTGTTTTCAGAGTACACCAGAATATCATCCATGAATACTAATGCAAACTTATCCAGATGTTTGTGTAGAACACTGTTCATTAAGCACATGAAAGTAGAAGGGGCATTTGTGAGTCCAAAGGATAAAACTATGAACCCATAATGTCCATACCGAGTTCGGAAATCTATCTTATGGATATCTTCATGTTTAATATAGAGCTGATGATAACTAGTTCTCAAGTCATTTTTTGGGAATATGGTTGCCCCCCTTACTTGATTGAAAATATAATCTATTTGTGCAAGAGGGTACCGATTATTGATGGTTAAATTGTTTAACTATCTATAATCTATGCACATCCAGAAGGCTCCATCCTTCTTCTCGAAAAAAAAAATTGGTGCTCCTCATGGAGACACACTTGGTCTAATATATCCTTTGTTTAGTAATTCCTGTAACTGAAGTTTTAGTTCTAACAGTTTAGGATTAATCATTCTATAAGGATCTCGAGAAACTAGGGTGGCCCCTAGTACCAGCTCAATAGAAAATTGAGTGTCTCTTCAAGGGGGAAGTTGAAGAATTTCTTCAGGAAAAACATCCTGAAAATCCTTGATCATCAGTAATCTTTCTACAGGTTCATTTTCTACTTATTGTTCCAAATATTCAATATGTACAACATACACTGGACAAAATTTCCTTGATGCCTACTTCATTTTTAATGCAGAAAATTTCCTAACATACACAAGTTTAGGTTTCCCCTTGACTACCACGGACTTTCCTAGAGCACCAGTACATTTCATTTTTTTTTCTAAGAAATTTACTATTTATTTCTAATGTTCCATCCAATCCATTCCAGCTAGGAGGTCTGAGATCCTAAGGGAAGGATGTTAAACTTGAAATTTGTAATTTACCCATTTAAATTTACAAAAATTTTGGGTATTTTATGTGTGACCTTCCTCTTTGTCCCTCTAGCTAACTGCACCAGCCAAGAGTGCTGAAATTTTTCTGTTTTTAATTTACATTTTCCCACTATGTGTGGACTGATATAACTTAGATTAGCTCTTGGATCAATTAAAATAGACACAGGTTGGTCAGAGATGATACCTTCAATTTCAATCATAGTTGATTGATGCTCAACCTGTATGTCTTCTAATGTTGTAGTGATCTAGGAAGTATTTGGAGCAATTTCATTGACTATGGTTTCTTCCCGAACTGCTTGAATGTTTTGAATTGCATGAGTGTTGTGTGGGCAGTCCCGCAACTTGTGATGCTCACCGCATCCCCAACATTTCAATGGTTCCTTGGTCTTTACCATAATTTCCCGCTTGTTGTTCCCTTCCATGGGGTTGAAACCAGTGTGGGAATGGATGGTCTGGTTTTCACAACTCTTATTGAAACTTTTTCACTAGTGTTTTTTCCCAAATTCTTAAGATAAGATGTTTTGGATCTTTTTGAACTTGCTCCAACCTTCCCCTTTTCCTTATTCTGCCAGTTTTTCAACAGATCATTCCTGCTTTTAAATTACAGGTAGCACAATTTTTCTTTCTGAACAGCCTCATCCATTATTTTAGGATTGTCAAATTAAATTCTTTATTTGTAAATAGTGGGAAAATAGTTCAGAAATCGTTGTACTTTAGCTTTTTCTTCCCTTATGTATGACACATAGCAAAGTAGATTAGTGAAATTTGTCACAAATTCATTAATAGTGAGTTGTCCAAGTCGTATCTCATGAAATTCCTTAGCTCTACCATCATAATACCTCTCACTAAGGTATCGAGATTTAAATTTCTCTTGAAATTATTCCCACGAAACTATATTTTCGCTAAGCAAATGTATGATTTGAGCCTCTTCCCACCAAAGTGTGCCTTTACATTGCAATTGGTAAATTGCCAATCTTTCTTTCAAATTACTTCCATATTTATATACCTGGAAGTATTTGACCATATTTAGGAGCCAGGCTTTAGCATCCTCCTTCTCCCCATCAAAGCCTGGAGGCTTAATCTTGTGGAATTCCCGCTGCAACTCCTTTTTCTTTTTAGGTTTTGAATCTGTTATACTAGATTCTTCCCCACTCTCAGACCTCTCAAAGTTGGGCATTATTTATTTTGTTTTCCTTTTTGGTTCTTCATCATGATGGCTAGATCTGTACGTTAATTTCCTTAGCAACCTCTCTTTCTCATTGTTGCCTTATAGTAATTTTTCATTGCTAGTCGTTAGTTGAACCATTTCCTACTGAAATTTCTTAATAATATCCAACATCTTAGCATTTGGATCTAGTGGAGCCTCCTCATCCCTTAGTTCCACATACAACTCTTCTCTGTCAGACATGACAACAACTGCAACTATTCTGCAATCTGATGCAAAAAACATAATTAGTGTTCATAAACATCATATGAAATTACTTCATAATTTAATTTTTCTGACAGTATAGTTTTTTCTGTGTTTTGACCCATAAGCCTAGAGTTTTAACTTGGGCCCTGATACCACTTGTAACAACTCCAAATTTTTTTTTAATACTATATTATCTCATTTTTTAACCTTCTCTAGTTTCCCCAACACATTGTCTCTCTGACCCTTTGATATTGTTCTTATTTAATTTATCATCCTCATCATTTATACATTACACATAGTTTATCCCCTTAATCCTATGTATTACACATTTCTCTTTGTTTTTTTAGCTAAGTGCAATCCTTACTCTAATCCTCATTTTATTATTGCACATATATTATAATTATTTCTTAACCTTTAAAATACCTAACTCCCTTATGTAATTTCCACACCCCTATACCTTACCTATACTAATCATATAGTCATCTCAACTATTTCCCATATCATAATTTTATGTATTTTACTCTTTTCCACACATATACATATGGTCCTTACGTTAAGTATAACACATCACTTGAAATGAATGTATTGCATTTAGGGCAAGTACGAATAGGTCTAATGTTTTAATTTTTGTTTTAATATTGTATTCCCCACATGTGATCTGGCCCACTCTTAGACCTCCAAGTGGCCATGTGACATGGCCTTCACATGGATCACTTACCCATTTGAGGTGCCATGTGCATGCTTGAGATTTGCAGCTAGAATCGATGGTTGGGATCTCTTGTGAGAAACCCTAAAGGTTCTCAACTACTCCACTCTGCGTCTCATTTTTCATTTCGACTTTTGTTGTAGTTGTTCTTCTCTTTGGAGTCTACCTCCATTACAAACCTGCAACCTCATCTACCCCTATGATTTAGGAAGAATTCACCGCCATTTATGTGGTTCGAGAGCTTCACGCTTGCCTAATGAGCAAGTTGCCTTATCCACACTTCTTGTACATGGTTTTGGATCTGGTTTGCTAGAACTACATCGTTTCATGACCTTAACACATGGTTACTTCCAAGATTTGCAAGGTCATCTCATTCATCGTTAAAATTTCATCTTTTCCCTTTTGTTTGTTGAGGTTTTCATTTCTAATTCCTTTGGTTTGGTTTTATAAACATAATGGTGGATGTTTAGGAGTAATTTATCCTATTTTTGACCCTTTCTCCCATGCCTATGTAGGTAAGCTCCTATCCAAAAATTTTAGTTGCACTTGTTATGTAATTTTTCTTTTTATTGCGAGCTCTATTCTTAAGGTTTTAGAGTTTTTCTTGGCAAAAATGATACTCTTCCCACTACACGACAACTAGAGCATCCTCCACGGTCAACGATGCATCTACCCTCTCAATATTGAATGCTATTTGGCGCATAGAGAGGTAAGACCATGTACCTACTTACTTGGAATTCTCTCGTTTTTACTTAGGTTGTTTTGCATGTACCTTTAATTTATCATCATAGCCACGATATTTGTTTTTAAAATAGCATGCTTGGAATATTATCAGTAAGGATCTCGAATCTTGTTTGACTTCTTCGGATACGCTTTCTATGAAGGGATTCTAAATACCATGGATAAATATGTAATTATTATTCCATGCTGGTTATAATTTTATATGGTTTTATTATCAAGCCCATTTTTTATTTTTGTCGAAAGGGTTTAATGGTATTTTTCCCTTATGTAGGGTACCACTCCTATTCATTGTAAATTTCAACTTGAATTCTATTATAGTTAACTAGCCTCATGCAACTTATCCTCTGATGGGTAGTATTTTTTTATTTCTAGCCACTTTCTATATATAGGAGATTTCCATGGTTTTGTTCAATGTATTAGCATATTTTAATTTTATACTTCTCGGTCAAGTGTTACTCTGTCAGTCGTATTTGGATTTTGAATTTTTGTTTCTTTTCGATTTACAGGTATGATATAGATATTACGCTACCGCGTCTCCTTATTTTTACTTTGCGATCTCTATATTTTAATTTACAACATATACGATAGACTTTTTTGCGTTAATTAGGCAAATCTGGGTATGCATACTCCATCAAGAATTTTAATGTGTTAATTCTAATCCTTCATATATTTCTTATCTAGTTCATAAACTCTTGTGCTTAAATTATGTTCACCATTCTGCATCAATTATTGTTTTATTCATTAGATATTTTCTCTGCATCTCTTAGGAATTGGTATCTGTTGGAAATGCAATAAGACTAATGTAATCACTCTATAGGACAAACAATGATAGATTCTTGTTTTTGTATGAACTCATACAATGGTCTTGTTCATTGTATAAAATTTACTTTAGTTTCCTATTCTTTGTATTCCAACTCATTTAAATTATATATCATTTCCTGTAGAATGATATTATAAATTATATTTTTGGGTTCTTCTATTTTTCCCGATTTCCTCCTTGTTTCCTTTTGTGATAGAATTCATTGTCATTCCATTTATTATTTTAATGATGTTGTGCATATGTTATCCTTAGGGGAAAGATGCCCTATGACCACCTCAACTCCATGAGATTTTATGGCTGATTTATATACAACGTTGTTCAGTTTATTATGTTTAACTTCTTTCATGTAGAGGTCCTCACAATATTCTTTTATTCATGCGTGTACTGAATTCAACTATTTTCTTTAGAGAATTATCCCCAATTATGAATATTACATGGATTTTTTATTATGATCTATTTATACAGTTAATTTATTCACTTCTTCATTAGTCATCATTACATGTTCCTCTTGTTCATTTTATTTCTTAGAAATATTGCGTACCTACCAAGGGGTTAACATAGGCCTTATTTGAGCAGAGGTTCACCAAAATATCCCTCTTTATTATTTATATCATTACTTTCTCTTTTGGAATAATTCATTAAACGCTTTCATGTTTATTTCGATGGGTTGTACTTACATTCAATTTAATTTTCTGAATTTAACATGGGTAATCACTACCCAAGTTTTTGCTCCTCTTCGAGGATTGACCAACACTCCAGCAAGCCTATATGCCTCCTCAGCTAGGTTAGTGTATTTTGAGATTATTTCGACATCTTATTTAATATTTTCATATATGTTTTCAAATCAGGCTTACTTACAACATTTTCCTATTGTAGGTACGAGGAAAATACAAAGCCTTGAAGAGTATACTCAGGTGACATACACTTTCCTCCTATAATCTTAATCATAGGACTTATTTTCTTATTTTATTTTCTTATATTATCAATCGGAATCTAATTTCATATTTACTATTTTTTTTCAGGTTTTCTTTCATTTTCTCTTCATGATGTATTATTCGCATCTGTCCTCTACGGCCTCAACTGACAAGAAAACTATTTCCTTCACATGTCGGTTATTGGACCATGGAAGGCTCTATGCCATTCTCTTAGTTTAACATGTATTATCTTAGTTGTTAAGATCATGCTAAGGCTATGACCTTGATTCATTTCTTGTTTCAATGTATAATTCCCAAAGTTGTAGGATCATGAACATTTGTGTCCTCAGCTCTTTTAATAGGACTGATATCTAATATTGTATGTATATGAAATTTGACCACTATAAAATTTCACATACTATGAGGGTTTAGCATTATATATATACACAAACACATTTTTTTAGCATATATATCCTTAGATATGAGTTATACATTTGTTAAATATATTTGTTCTATTCAATGGAATCTAAATGTTCTATGTTTTACATTACTAGATGAAATTTATATCAGCTTTGTGTCATTTTCTCAATTATGTTGTTTTGTACTACTACTGCTGTTTATGCTAGAATATATGTGTTTGTCTTAATTTCAATAGAGTTTAGTACCCTTTATTCATTATTACTAGTAATACTTTACAAACTAGCTTCTGCAATTATACTTATTAATAAACATCAGATTTAGACCCCTTCCCGAGTTTAGAAATTTTTCTTGTTTATCTAATCTCTGGTCTAGAGTCTGTGTAACAGTACTGAAGACTTAGATGTTTTTACTTACAGATGAGACTTCTGTCAAATACACATGATAATATAGACTATACAATACACAGATAAGCATTTACTTAACTTTATAAAACTAACTCTATGAATCTAGTTACTAATAGAATCTGACAGAGACCTATCCATATTATCGCTTATTTCTATTAGAAAATTTCCTATAAATTTAGATTCATTTAAAATTCATAACAGTAGAATTTAATTAGAAATTCACAATAGGCACATATTGAGAAAATAACAGAAATCACATACCATGGTGTAAAGATTGTTTTCCTCTCAACCATGAGCTTGTTCCAGAACTCTCCCCCGAGAAGAGACCTGTGCTCCCCAGTGTAGACAACCCATTTTTCACAGTTGTGATCTCTTATTTAAGCCTTATTTCCCTCAACCTGTTTCCAGAACGATGTCGCGTTATTATGGGATGTTGTTTCCCATAGCCTATTATTTTATTTTCTTTTTTCCACAAAAGCTTCTTTTAAAACTAGAATTTCCTCAACCCAGTTTATTCCTACCTCTTATTAGTAACTTTCCAATTTACTGAGTATTTTATTAGATGTTTTTCTCCCATCTAATAAAATTTTTTTATTTAGTTTTTCTCTAAGGATTTCTGGAGAGGTTTAGGAAAGTATAGGATTCTAGTCCATCCTCATGGATAAGAATTCCTGGTCTCCATTACTCCATCTTTACACATTAATAGTAAATCCAAAATTATTTATAAATTTCAAAAATAACACGTTCATACATAATTATTCCCTAGGTCCACCTGAACCTTAGGCATATTCACTAAATATAAAATCTATAAATAGGATATATATATATATATATATATGAATTATTTATCAGATAAAAAACACAAAATTACTGTGAATTTATAAATCAAATGTGTATTGTATGTATGACATGTATTGGATGGTGATATGGAGGTATCCGAGTGATACCAGTTGAAGTCCATTGGTAGAGGTAGCCACAAAAAGGTAGGTTCTAATTTTGCAATGAAAAACTAGCTAAAAATGATGATAAGTGGTTTGTGGAGGGAGGAGAATCACTATTGGGAATGGTCGAAATCCATTTATAATTTTTGTTAAAATGACACACATTTCCTCGGAGGTAAGTAACACATGGAGACATATGAGGTGGTTTTGGAAACCCAAGTTTGGTCTATCCAATTATTTTCAAGGTGACATGTGTTTCCTGCATGGTAAGTGGTTTGTGGAGGCAAGGGACCATGTTAATCATTAATAGTTTCAACCTTTGAAATTGATCTCATATATTGATCTAGATCAACCCACAAGGAACATGTGAGCTAAGATAAATGGTTAGAGATGGAAACCCCCCCTTCCAACCCATCACATTAGTCAAATATTATAATGTGATAGTTGGAGAATTTCAATGGACCACATTAATTTTTGGGTATATAGGGAAAATTAGAATAGACAATAGGGAAATATAATGTAAAGAAATAAATACAAGAGTAATTTTGATCCAAGATGATCGGTGGTATCTAAGGGCACCATTATAAGACCTAAGAAACATCACAATGCACGATTTACATATCAATCATTGTTATTTTTTTTCTTTATTTTATTCAATCCATAGGGTCATTTATTTATAGTTTTCAAAGCTAACCAAATTCCTTGAATTCTAGAATATTCCTTCGACAAATGAACATTGGAAATTTCAATAATTTTTGTGAAATCTGCATTTTTTTCAACTTGTCCATTATTATAGGTCACTCTAATTCTAATCAACTAATAAATTTCTCAATTCAACCTAACTATCCAGTAAATTCCTTTGACCACTCATTCAACCACTCCATTAATTATCTTCCAGTCATTCACTAAACCAACTTGTTGACCACTTAGTTTAATAATTTTTTGGTCGGCTAGACAACCAATTATTTTTTGTTAGTTGATCCTTTGACTGATTATCTCCAAAATCTCTTGAGGCATGATGAACCAAAGCAACCTTAGATTCCAACACCCCCTCCCTATCAACAAAATTTTCTAGATTTTTAAGAGGTGAAATTATGCCATATGACACCCCGGCATAATTGTAGCTTCATAAAACCCTAACATATCATATTGTTAAATGAACTTGACTTCCAAAAAATACCATCATAAATACATAAAAAAATTTATCATATATTCTACAATATACAAGAGTGATACCCTTCTCTTGAACCATGTTATATAATGAGCATGAAGCTTGACATGCTTCATATTACTATGCACACCAAGACTGTCAACAACCTGATTACACATTGATTGTCACAATCAATAAAATTTGATTCTTCGATGGAAAATCCAAGCTCTCATGGGGGTTGAAAAATACAAATCACCTTATTCCTTGTATTATAAGCACCATGATATTTATTTTCCACTATATATAGAGAGAGAATACATGTTGTTTCTTTTTGTTGCAATCCAAATGTGACCATTAGAAAAATTAAATTTAAATGTTATTTAATCCACCTATAAAAAATGGTATTTAAATTAAATGAAAATTGTAATGGAGGGAAAGTAGGTGGGAGATATTTTTATTTTAAAATATTTTCCTTCCCTCTCATATTTTTTAATTTTTCAACATTAGGGTTAAGGTCATTAGAATTCTTGTCTCTCCTTAGGGTTTTGCATACGAGGGTGTTGACGGTGTTAGAAACCACCAAAATATAGGGGGTATCCTTGATATAAAGTATTGATTATACCTCACATCGTTTGGAGTAGGAACCCCATTTTGGAAATAGGTCTAACTGCCACATTCTTAATGATTTTCCTTGGATGCAATAAAAAACACAATAGAGAACACATATAATTTCGAGATAAACGAGTAAGTTATCCTTGTGAAGTATTCAATTGTAATGTTTATAAAGGTTCTTTCACTAAAGGGGTGAAAAAGAGAATCCTAGAGGGAAGTATTAGTACTATACTAATAAAAACACATGCATATGTCTAAAATAATCGTTAATTAAATCTTGAAAAATAGTTCATGAAGAAACAATGATCATGAAGATAAGAGGAAGACAATTCAGATGTTCATACTAAAACCAACGAAATAATTCATTTTCATTAATATATAAGCATAAGCATAAACTCCAAAAAATGAAAGAATAGTCTTACAGCATCCATGAAATATGCATGAAAGTGCGTCAGCTCAAAGAACTTCAAATCATTGGGTGAAAGTCCTAAGATACATCATTGCAATGATACAACAATAGTTCCAATATTAGAACATTAGGCCATCACTTACTCCTCAAAAGTATAATCTTCTCTCATATGCCTAGTTTGAGAAGCCAAAGTGAAAATTACTTTGCTTAAGATATGAGAGTGTTCTTATAAAAACTGAGGTGACACTCCACCTACCTTGTGACTCTTGACCTTCCCTCATGACCCTTAAGATCCCATGTGACTTTTGAATTCCTATGTGACCTTTGAGATTCTACATAACTTTAGAACATTCTAGTGAATTTTCACATTCCATGTGGGACACTTGGGATTCCACAAATTTTACATTTTCTCATTTTTTTGAAAATACAAAATTACATTCCATAAATTCTGGCCAAATATATTGACAACATGTGACCTTAGTGGGGACACTTTTAGAATTCGTGACTTAGCATTGGTGATATATGACTTTATTACATAGTGTATCAAATGGCAAGCTCCTCTATTTGTTGTTGTCTTCACATCTTTATGATAGATCTACTTGTATCTCATCTTTAGTACCTCGAAAGGGTTCGTTATATTGTAGAGTCTTCCGTGTCATCTTGATCTTCATCCATATTTTGTAGTTCAATGTCCCTTATCTCTATGTTTTATATTCTCTTTGTACTTCATCTCCACAAGTGTCTTTGCAACATATCCTTGGTTTCCTCCTTGAACATCATCTTGACATGTTCAGATAATAACACCTCCAAATGAAATTCAATCTTGAAAAGAAAACATCAATCTTGAAATCACCTAGTCTATCAGGTTTTTCATGCATCATGTTGACTATGATAGGACATTGCACAGGGGTTAAGGAGAAATGCATTCTTGAAAACAATGAATGAGAGAATAAGCCAGGGATTGAGGTACTAAACATTGTGACTTCATAGTGCACAGTTGTTGAGGTAGAGGCAATTGAGGGAATGCATAGTGGAAATGTTCAGGAGGGAGGGAGGCATGACTGGGAACTGTGATTGCGCAATGCACAATGGATGTGAAGAGGATCAAGGGACTCTGCATTTGAGCACTGCAAGGGTCCAGAAGAGGCCCCACTATCCACTATTATTACGCATTGTCAAGGGTAAGGCATGGCTGATCAAGACTGCGCATTGGGCCAGTGCAATTGGCAGAACTAAGTTACTGAGTACTAAGATTGCATAGTGTGTACTTGAGGGAGGTTGTACTTTAAAAATATGCAATTTGTAGTTTCAGGAGGCATAGGCTTCAACATTGTGTCTTAGTACTACGTAGTGCACATTTTGAGGAGGTGGAAAGGTTTGCCTTTGATCGAGAAAGTTGAAAGGAAAATGAAAACTCCAAAAAATGACTAAGTGTGGGACCACTGAGACAATAAGTTGAGAGTGAAGGCACATAATAAGGCTTGAAAATGATTGCATGCTCATAAACGATCAACCACATAACAAAGAGATACTCAGTACCCAAAACTAACATGTATTTATTGAAGCGACAACAAAATGGCACTTACCTCTAAGTGTGACACTTAAGATATACCATATAATGCATGATGGCTAACCAACCATTCCCTATCCATAAAATGAAGATAAGATTCGAGGAATCTTAATTCACATATACAATTATTTTAAGTGATCATTCCCTATACATAATTTAAGATAAGATGAAAGGAATATTAATTCACACTTATAATTCACTTATCTTTTTGTTATTTTTATTGAAATTTGGTAATGAAAAATAATTATGTGTTATTTGTAATGTTGAGAATTTGTAAAGAGTGAACATTAAAAACTAAAAAAAAATTGGAAATTCTTGAATTCATCTTTTAGATCGTTAATTCTAAACTATAAATAAAAAAAATTCATTAAAAAATGGAAATTTTGAAAATCTTATTCCCAAATAAACCACACCTATCAACTTAATTATGCATGTTCCATAAATATAAAACTGCAACAAATTGTTAAGACATATTTTAAGGAAAAATACCAAATATTTTCTACTGAAATTTCAATTCAAAATATTAAAAACTTAGAAAATTTAGAATAAGTTTTACTCATCACTCTTCCCAATTGAAACACAATAACAACTACCTTAGTCTATTTTTTATAACTTAGTCTATTTGTTATAAGTTTTGGATGGTTTTAGGTTTATTTTCAGTCTAATTTGGATGGTTTTAGACCTAAATTTTTGTGTAATTCTCCCGAAAACTAGGAGTGATACGTTGGAATCACAAGTTTAAGTTAAGGACTCTTCACAATCTCAATCTCCTAGGTTTTTGTTCAATGTCTTGGGGTTTTGAGGGTGTTGAATCCATATATGCACTCAAAAATAAATTTTAATCAACAAAGGTCAAGATTCCACCTAAAACAAAATTGGGTTCCTGCTAAAAACTCCAATACTTATAATGTTTAGACAACAACCATAAATTTGGCCATAATTATTTTTTTGTGAATTTAAAAAAATTCCATATTTAAAATGTGTTTTTGAATGTATAAATAGATTCATCCTAAAACTAAAGATTACAAAACTCAAACTTACTAATTCTAAAAATCTCAGTAAATTTTCAAACAAAATTAATAAAAATTATGTAAAGAAAAACAAATGATTAATGAAATTTAAACTTATTATGTTTTAGTAGAAGGGAGTAGAATAGAGGTGATGGGATGTACTCTGTTGTATGCATATCACTAGTTGGAAACTATGCAGTCATGTTAAGGGTGGTGTGGCTGAAGCTAGATGTGATCCTAGGTGATTTTGATAACTTAAATGCCCCTTTCTAAAAATTTCAAATTTAAAAAATGAAAACTAATAACATAATTTTATTTTTAATATTTCTAGTAAAATATTAAATTAAATAAAGCATTTTTCTATTCCATATGTAAAATAACCCTAAGTTAGGGATTAGGAAAGGACCCACACTTGGGATTAGGTTTTCCTAGAAATTTGTAATGCACCCCCATGTAGAACACAATCTGTACTATGGATTCATAAATATCACCAGAATGCGGGGCAGAGAAATTGCCGGATTGACTTGAGGTCTTTCATAGCGAAGCAAAGTCATAAAAAAGTCACCAAAGATTCCCACGAAATTTCCGATGCAACAACAATGGAAAACGCCCAACGTCACAAAGAAAGAGACATATCGCAGTTTTGGGCGGGGTAAACGCAGGTCTCTGAGAGGTTGAAATTTGGTTGGTATTATTTAATAATAATAGACAAGCGATCAGACATGCAGCCAATGATTATCCTAATTTAGACATTAAAAGAGAGCAATGAGTGTATTGACTGGGGTTTAAGGGCGCAGAATACTTCGGAAATCTAATAATTTCAATGAAATGTGGTGGATAGGTGTTAATGATACAACGCTGATGTTGACAAATCAGTGAATGAATTGAAAATTTTAACAGATGTTGATAGAAGTTTTTAGTAGGATTGAGGTGAAAATTTCCAAAACGTACACCAGACTGAGGTGATCAGAGTCACAGAAACAGAAATACGAAAAAAAAAGTTCAATGAAAAATTTATGAGTCTAGAGATGAAGGTTGCAGTATATTTTAAAATTGCTTTTTTGGCTAGTGGACATAAGAAAATAGTTTAATTGCTCAAAACCTAGATAAAAGTGAAAATCTATCTCTTAAAATCCACTGAAAATCATTCCAGTGATGTGATTTTTCTTAAATAACAATAACTTATATTACCAAACATTCACAACATAAATAAATATATTCACTTTTAATTTAACAACGAGATTATAATATTCCCACTATTAAATACAATAATGAACTCATTGAACTCCTTTTTCTTCTCTAGCTGTTGTTTTCAAATAAAACAAAGCCATGCAGAAATCATGACGGATATCGAAGAATCGAAAGTAATAAAATAAATGGTCATATTAACTATTTAACTTTGAGAAATGAGGCAATGTTTCAATAATTTTATTGTAACTGGTAAGTGCATATCAATTCACCTTTAAATCTATTTTCCCGTGCTCTGTGTCACCAATGATAATAGAAAAGAAAATCATAATTTATTTGGGAATATTGAAAACCAATGACTATATTGATTACTTAATAACAAAAATGATAATTTATGTATAATGTGGCTATTGCATATCAATTCACCGCTAATTTTATTGTCGGCCAACAATATAAAGGCTTAATGATAAGAGGGCGGAAAATCTGGACTGATCAAAGAAAATTGAAAAACAATGACAAGAAAGGATCTTATTGACCGAAGAAATTGGGCAATCTGGCGCAAATTTTCCATGATATATTACAGTTTGGTCAATGTATATCAATTCACCTTTATTTTTTTTTCTCCGTTATCTCTGTCGTTGTGGGATCAGATCAATAGGAAAGATTATATTATTCAAAAAGATTAAAGGAAACCTTCCCGTGACGGCGGCGGGGAAATCCAGCCAGTGGTGGCCTAGGTAAGAGTTTTCAAAATACAGGAAACGCGGCAAGTGCTAGTGATTACTCAAAATGGATTATAAAAATTTGTTTTTTTTTAATATTTTAAATTCTGAGGGATATGGGCTCGTCAATTGTTTCACTTAATTCTTATCTTAATATTTCAAAATATTATAAAAATCCACAATCAAATCAATAATACTTATTTAAAAAACCTAAAGACTCGTATCTTAAGATTTCAAAATATTCTAAAAATCCACAATCAAATCAATAATACTTATTAAAAAAACCTAAAGACCTCAGGTCAATATGTCGTTGTCTCTCCTCTCCCTATATTTGACTTTCTATGTTACAGATTGTATTTTACACGTTATTGCATTACAAATTCCCAAATAGGCAGGAATGCTCTAATACCTTATATTTTTATATTTATGCTAGAACAATTTAATTGGAAATATTCTAGATGGGTAGATCATTTTAAGCTTTTCAATAAAATTATCAATGTGGTTGTCAATCTAGTTGATATACACTTATATGGTGATAGGCATATATATATATATATATATCATATTAATAATGGTGGGTTAAAAGATAATTATTACTTATTATTAATAACTATATAAATAATAATAAACATATTTCTCTTATGTAATTATCATTAAAAAATTTATCTTCATAAAAATATAAATTACAAAACTGTCAATTAAAAAATAATCATATTATTTATATAATTATACTTATTATATTAACATTATTTTGTATAATAATATAATATTAGCTATTGCATAAAATTTTGCTAATATATTATTAATTATATTTAAAACTATAATATAATTCTCATATAACATAATAATAGCATTTAGTTATTATTAATGATATGTCACCATTATGTTATCCTTATTTATGAATACAATTGTCAATATATTTTAAATATTTACTTAGATTATATTAATAATATTAACTATATAAACATTATATATTAAAATAAAATATATTATACTATTACTTGGTAAACTATAAAATTTTGTTAATATATAAATAATTATAACTCAAACTATGATATAATATAATTGAGATATAACATAATAATAGTATTTTTTATTATTTATAATGGTTTAGTCTAAAAGAAATGACATTTACATATTTTTTTGATAATTTTCATGAAAATCTAGATAGATTTTTAAAAACTTGAGTTTATGTAGTTTAATTTGCAGAATTCTAGAGTCCAATGCCCAAAACTTGAGTTTATGTAGTTTAATTTGCAGAATTATAGTGTCCAATGCCCAAAACTTGAGTTTTTTTGCCAAATTCATGTGAAAAATTCTATTGTCTATAAATTAGACTAAGCCATTTATAATAGGTATTTATCTCTCACTAATATTTTGAATTATTATTATACATTTATTAATATAATGGTTAATATATTTACTAACCGCAAATTCAAAATTTTAATTATATATATATATATATATATATATATATATATATATATATATATATATATATATATATATAATAGAGACTATATGATAAAATTAATGGATTATTATTAATATTATAAATCTAAGGGATCAACCAACCCAAGGGATTAATAAATCCTAGGAATTAATATTTTGAATATAAGGGATTAATAAACCCAAAGGATTATTACTATTATAAACCCAAGATACTAATAAACCCAATGGTCTAACATTATAAATCCAAAGAATTAGTAAACCCAAGGGATAAATACTATAAACCTAAGGGATAATATTATGAACTCAACAGATAAATATTATAAACCTAATGGATCAACAAACTCAATAGATCAACATTAAAAACATAAGGGATTAATAAACACTACGAATTAATATTTTAAACCCAAATGATTGATAAAACCACATGATTATTAATATTATAAACCCAAGGCATCAATAAACCCTAGATATTTTTAATATTATAAAACCAATGAATTAATAAAACTAAGGGTTCAATATTAAATCCTAGGACAAATATTTAATGCTTAATATTAGGGTTTAATAAACCCAAGATATTATTAATATTAAAAACCCAAGGGATTAATATTAATAACCCAGGGGATTAGAAAACTTAAGAGATTCATGTTATAAACCCGCAAGTATTATAAACCCAAGGGAATAATATTAAATCCAATGGATTAATATTGTAAACACTACACATATAAACCCTAAGATAATATTATAAACTCTAAAATAAACATGGTTTACCATGATCCATTTTCATATTGAGACAACCTTTGTCGCAAAGTGACATTACACCATGGTTGATTTTCATATTGACAAAATATTTGTCACAATGTGGTGTTTGACCATGATTGATCATGATTATAAACATGAGATATTTATATTGAACCTAAGAAATAATATTATAAACCCTAGGAATATACACCCTTAGATTAATAAATCCAATGGATTGATATTATAAACCCAAGATATTAATAAAAAACCAAGGATTTATAAACCTAAGGGACTAATATTAAACCCAATGGATTAATAGTATAAACCCTAGGTACATAAATCCTTAGATAAATACTATAAACCCTAAAATAAATATGGTTGGTAAACCCAAGAGACTAATAAATGAAAAGGTTTAATATTATAAACCCAAGGAATTACTAAACATAAGGGATAAATATTACAAACCTAAGGGGTCAAAAACCCAATGAATCAATATTAAAAATATAACGGATTAATAAACCCTAATAATTAATATTTTGAACTCAAGGGATTAATAAACTAAAGTATTATTAATACTATAACCCCAAGGGATTAAAGTATAAACCTAAGAAATTACTAATATAATAAACCCAAGGGTTTAATATTATAAACCCAAGGAATTAGTAAACCTAAGGGATAAGGGATAAATATTATAAACCTAAGGGACAAATATTATAAACCAAGGGAATGAATATACCTAAGGGATACATATTACAAACCTAAGGGATCAACAAACCCAAGAGATCAAGATTAAAAACCCAATGGATTAATAAACCCTAGTAATTATTATTTTATACTCAATGGATAAATAAACTCAAGGGATCATTAATATTATCAATCCAATAGATTAAATTATAAATCAAAGAAATATTAATATTATAAACTTAAGGATTTTCCATGGGTTCTTGGATAGACGATGATCAGGTTCTCTTAAGACACTGCTTGATGTGAAGTCAATCGTTCAATTCCCCACCCTGGTGGGATGATATATTGGACATGATGAAGATGTAGCCCTTCCAAGCTTACAAAAAAAAATTATAAACACAAGGATTAATATTATAAATCCTATGAATAATTTTATACCCTAGGAATATGAAATGTAAGATTAATAAATCCAATGGATTGATATTATAAACCTAAGGAAATAATAAACCTAAGGAATTAATACTAAAAAACCAAGGGTTTATAAACCCGAGGGAATAATATTAAAACTAAGGGATTAATATTATAAACCCTAGGTATATAAACCCTTAGATAATACTACAAACTTTAAAATAATATGGTTGACCAAATTTACCAATATGGTTGGTAAACTCAAAGATTTAATGTTATAAATCCAAGGAATTACTGAACCCAACAGATAAATATTATAAACCTAAGGGATAAATATACCTAGAAGGGATAAATATTTTAAAATGAAGGGATTAGCAAACATAATGGATCAATATTAAAAATATGAGGGATTAATAAACCCAAATGAATTAATATGTTAAACTCAAGAACAAGAAATTAATAAACCCAAGGGATTATTAATATTATAAACCCAATGGATTATTATAAACCCAATGGATTATTAATATTATAAACCGAAGGGACTAATAAACCCAAGTGTTTAATGCCATAAACCCAAATAATTGGCAAAATCAAGGGATAAATATTATAAACTTAAGGGATAAATATACCTATGGTGCAAATATTATAAACCTAAGGGATCAAGAAACCCAAGAGATCAATATTTAAAACCAAGGGATTAATAAACTCTAGGAAGTAATATTTTAAACTCAAGGGATTAACAAACGAAAGGGATTATTAATAAATTATAAACCCAAGGGATTAAATTATAAACCCAAGGAATTATTAATACTATAAAACCAAGGGTTTAATATTATAAACCAAAGGAATTAGTAAACCCAAGGGATATTCCTTATATTCATTCTAATTTGAGGGAGAAGAAGGGACAAATAATTCCTTGAAATTTTCAAAGCAATAATAGTTAGGGTTTCAATCAAATGGCATCAAGAGAGGGAGGGATTAGGGCTCCCTCCTATCGAAATGTAGTCAGGGAAAAAGGGAAGGGGATCTGGGTGGGTTTTGGACCACATGGCCATGTAGATGGTATGTAAGAAAATGTCTAGAGTGCAACAAATGTAGGTGGTAAAGGATAGGGAATGAATGATGGTAGGAGCTCAACAGGAAAGCCCACGAACCAATAACACCAACAAAATTAAAAAGGACATACGATATCATGTAATCCAAAAATGACTGTAATTCCAATGACATTGATCATTGATATCTATACTCAAGCCTTCAGAGAACGAATGAGGTCATATGTTTTCATATACAAATTCATGGGGCTCTCGCATAGAAAAATATTTTTTCAATTGGATCAAGCATCACTTGAAACAAAGGGGACAAATATAATTACATCTAGCGTCAAAATTCTTCTTCACAGTGATATTTTCTAACATGGAAGACCAAGAAATGATCTTTCATGGGGGTCCTTACTTCTTTACATCAGTGGGTTTGTACATGTAGCCATGGATGGAAAATTTTACCCCAAAGAAGGAAACCTTTATATGTGTCCCAGTGTGGGTCAGATTATATTCCATTCCCTTGGACTATTGGCTTCTTAAAACCTTGAATATGATAGGAGATTCATTGTGTAAATTCATTAAAATATCAGAAGCAATGTTACAAGGTAGGTACACAACATCTGAAAAAAATTGTGTAGAAATGGATGTCTCCGGAGCCCTGCCTGAAATAGTCAAGCTATATTTCTTGGACCAATTTTGGTTAAAAAAAATAGACTATGAAAAAATTTCTTTCAGATGTCATATATTCCATGAGCATGACCACCTGATAAGGGAATGACCCCAAATAAAAGTGGAAGAATGGAGAAAATAGGCAGATGAAAATGATGAAGAAGGCTTTGTCGGAACCACTACAAAAGGAAGAGTTAATAAAAGACACCAACAATGAAATAAGGGGAGAAATCTCAAAGAAATAGCTCTAAAATTTTACATGAGGAGAGCTTGGAGGAATAAGGGGAGGAACAAGAGGAAACTAATGATAAATAAAAAAACGAAGAGGAGGAAATGGGATAGCCGATTGGTGACTATGAACCGCAAGGATATATCCCATATCTATTGAAATATTTTGAGGGAGACACAGAAATGACTCCTGTTGAAGTAGGACCAAAATATCCAAAACTACAAGAGATAATTAAGAGGGAAGGAATCAATCTATATAATTTGGTGGAACAGGAAAAGAAGAAAGGAATAACAGAAATCATCCAGACCAAGTAGAAAAAATCCAATATTAATACTTGATGAGAGAAGATACAGGATCATGAGGGCATAAAAGATCACATCCATAGAAATCAGAGGGGTCTCCAAAGGGGTATCAACTAGGTTTCCAAGCATCGAAATATAACATGATGTTGGTGTCGAGGCAAAGCCAACGAAAAAGAGGGATAAATATGAACAATGACATCCCGAAGGAGTTGGGAGCTATGTTAATTAATTTAGATAAGATGAGATCCCTAGGCTCTCCCTCCTTAAACCATATATAAATCATTAAAGTTTTATCTTGGAATATTCGACTCAATATTATTATCCTTAGAAAATAAATATTGTTAAAAAAAATATTCAAATGGAACAACCCGACATTTTTTTTATACAACAATCGAAATGTTGAGTAAGAAAATTAAATGAATTATGTAGGAAGCTAGCAATAAGGTATGAATCAGTGGAAGTGCATGTGCAGGTATCAGCTAAAGGTTTGGAAATATGTTGGAACCCCCAAGCTTTGTTCCTTCTTGATTTTTAATCCAATATCATACCCGTGATTAGAAATGCAGGTTGTAGGAAACCCTGGCATAATGGTTTTCACTAATGTGCACAGGCCTCAAAGACTCAAGTAAAAGATCAAGTTTCTCCAAGATATAGGAATAATATAGACAAGGATATAGAACCTCCCCTAGGTGGTGGGGGGTGACTTCAATATGATAACATCTCTCTCAGAGAAAAAAGGAAGACAAAGGTGAATAGATAGATATTTTGAAGCATCCAAGGAATTCATTGAGGAAACCAAAATTATTGACATGGAAAATGTAGGTGGATTCTTTACTTAGGGTAAGAAGAGAGGAGGGAAGTATCAAGTGGTGTTGAGGATTGGTAGGTTCTTGATATCAGAAGATTTAGTAATGAGAGGGGTCAATGCGGAAACAAACATCTTACCCTATGGGGGATCTAACAATTGGCCAATGTTATTAATGATGTAGTTGGCAGGAACTCCCAAAAATAGACCCTTCATATTTGAAGCATTCTGGTTAGAGAAACATAACTTCATGGATAATATCAGAACATGGTGGAAGTAAAATATCCCTAATAGAGGCTCAAATATGTTCACCCTACGAGCTAGGTTAAAACATATCAAGATGAAACTAAAGCAGTTGAACAAGATGGAATTTGGAAACATTTTTTAGGAGAAAAAGGATCTAGAACATAAAATTGAAGCTTTATAGAAACATTTGATTGTGGATGGCTACTCAGATGGAAAGAAAGAAGAGGAAATGGAATTACTAAAGAAGTGTGAAGAGAGATGCAAAAAAGAGGAAATCCCATGGAGGCATAAATCTCGAGTGCTATGGTTCAGAGAGGGGGAGAAAAACACAAAATTATTTCATTAATCAACAATAGATCACCAAAATTCTAACAGAATCCTCAGAAGAAATGATGAAAAAGGGAAAACCTTTAAGGCTCACCAAGACATTAAGAAGGTCCACGTACAACACTTTAAAAAGATAGCTAAAGAGCCCCAGGTGCAGAGAAGGCAAGACATTCAAAGGATTCTGAGACATATCTCGTAGCTTCTCACTAAGGAACACAACAAAAACCTCAATAAGATAGTCTCTATGGAAGAAGTGGTCTTGGCGATGAAGGAAATGGTGAATGGGAAAGCCCCTGGGAAAAATGGGTGCAATATAGACTTCTTAAAATCCCACTGGGAAATCATCAAAAATAATATATACGAGGTATTGGTTGATTCCCAAGAATCAATATTAGATTTTAAAGAATTAGAGGAAAATTCACCCTAAAAGTGGCATCCTGAGGAAAAATCATAAAATAATAGTTAAAACAATAAAATAAGAGTTATGAATTTTGGAGGGAAAATATGAAAACTAACTTTTTTAATAGTATTTTTGGCTTGTCTCCTTATAGTTTTAATAAAATTTCAAGTGTAGACACTCGTTGGATGTAGAATTAAATTCCAAATCCAAAAAGTATCCATTATGCATACTTTTGAGAAGACCCACTTGATAAAAATTGAAGAATCATTAAAAAAATGTGTTTTTTTAATGTATCTTCATTTTTTTTCAATGTGGGTCTTATTAAAAGTATACATAATGGGTACTTTTTGGATGTGTAATTTAGTTCTACATCCAATGAGTGTATACACATGAAATTTGAGTAAACCTATAAGGAGATAATCCAAGAATACAATTCAAAAGAATAGTTTTCTTCTTTTCCGTCCAAAATATTTACATGTACCTCTTTTTAAATTTAAATGATTTTGATTAGTTTTCATATTATAACATTCAAATTACGTGAAAATTTCATGGGCACTTTTAGGCTGAAATTTCCTCTAATGCTTTGAATTCAAAATTTGTAGCCCTAATCCCAAAGGAAGAACTTGCAAGTACCCCTGAAAAATGCATGCCTATAGCATTATGTAATGTAGTATATAAAATCATATCCAAGGTAGCTTTTAATCTGATTAGGGCTATAGGCATGCATTTTTCAGGGGTACTTTTATAGGCATTCTTCCATATCTAATCTCGGAGGAACAATTTGTATATGATGAGGGAAGACAGATCCTGGAAAATATAATCTTGGCGCATGAAGTGGCTCATTCTTTGAAGACCCAGAAAATTTTTGGGAAGGTAATGTAATCATATTTATATAATTCTTATGGTAAGATTAGTTCAGAATACATGGAAGCAATGTTACTGAATTTTGGCTTCAATGACCGCTGGATTAATTGGATCATGAAAATGGTCTCTTCACCCAGTTTTTTTCTTCTTCTCAGCAGAGATTCTTCAAAACCGTTCTTCTCGTCAAGGGGAATTCAGAAAGGAGATACATTATCTCATTTATTTTTTATCTTAATGATGGAAGGACTCATAAGAGCGATAACAGTGGCTAATAGAGAAGGGGATATTACAGGGCTGAGGCTGCATGAGAATGCTTAGACAAACACTCACCAACAATTTTTGGATGACACCATTCTACATGGTGTACCTATAGTTAAGGAGGCCCACAATTACAAATCCATTCTAAATACCTTCATGAAGGCGTTAGGTATCAAGTTAAACTTGTCAAATTCTATGATTTTCTTTTTCAACACTAAAATTTATATCCAGCAAAATATTTCAGCTATCCTAGGATTCTAGAGGAAATCCCTCCCTTCTAGGTATCTAGGAGTTCCCTTAATGACACAAGCATGGAAAAATTACAATTCGGAAAAGATTATATCCAACATGGAAGACAGGGTTAAAATATGGACAGTGAGAGCGTTGAATTTGTCGGGTAGGTTAGTTCTAGTAAAGGTGGTGCTTCAGGCTATCCCATGGTACATACTATTTTTTCTTCATGTGCCTAAAATATTGCTCCAAAAAATAAAGGAGATCCAAAGAAAATTCATGTGGCGAGGGGAAGAGGAGAAAATGAAATGGGAATTGGTGGCATGGAACATGATTTACAAATCCAAGTAGGTAGGAGGCCATGGGTCACAATATCCTAAGATAATTAGCAACGTAAATGGAGCCAAATTGTGGTGGAAATGGTTTATGAGGGGGGATACGACATTGTAAAAATTTATGGAAAGGGAAGTATGCCCCTCATCGTTAGAAAAAAACCTGGTAAGTCTCACATGTTCAATCTAGGGGTCAGCCATCTCAAACCTAGCATAGACCAACAAATAAATTATACAAAATCATAACTTCTGGGAAGTAAAAAATGGAAAGAATTCCCTATTATGGGATGGTTCCTGGCAACAACAACCGAAATTAAACAAACTATAATGGAGAAGTGTTCGTAATGCCATGGAGAAACATGGACACAAATAGGTAAACCAATTATGGGCTCTAGAACTGGAAAACATAAAGTGGAGAACATGGAACCTAAACATCCTCCGCCAAATTTTTTTACGAGAGTTAGAAATTCAGGGTATCACAGAGGACCTGAACAAAATAAAAATCTTGGCAAATGAGGACCGAGATCAACTCTAATCAGCACATTGAGATGGAGGATATTTCAACCTTAAGAAATCCAAGGCTTTCCTTACAGTTTAAAATCTCGAAGTCCATGACCCTACCTCGAGAAAAATTTGGGCAGCTTCTCACTAGCCAAAAATCAAAATATTCCTATGGTTAATTTTAGAAAGAAAGGTTATAACGTGGGAAAATATGATGAAGAGAGGAAGGATAGGTCCATCATGGTGATGTCTGTGTGAGAAGGAAGAATCTTAACCATCTACTAAATACATGTAGATACACAAAAGCTTTATGGGACTCGTTGGCTATTATTTACAGAAAAAATGACAAAAATAAAGAAAATATACAAGACATAATTAAAAATTGTCGACTGCAATATTCAAAGAATGAAGTAGTTAACATGATGTGGAACTTGATTCTGAGGTTCATCTTGTGGTCAATCTGGAAGGAACACAACTAGATAATTATCAGATGTGATTTTTTTTTTGCAGCAAACCAAATGGAAGACATTCGGCATCAGCTTAAGGAAACGATAAGTAGCAAAGGATTTCAAAACTAGGAAGAAAAACCATCCCCTCAAGAAGAAATAATTCTAAATTTATTTTACGTTGATTCCTGGAAAAAAAAAATACTGATCAAGAGATAAATATTACCTCAAAACGAGAACTCTAACCAAAAAAAAAAAAAAAAAAATCTGGAAAAAAAAACCCGAAAATGAAAAGTAGTATTATGGAATAACCTATTTTTTTTAGGGTAAATTTTCAACAATTTTTTAAAAAATGAAGTAAAAACCATTTTTATTTGTGCAAAATACACCTTGAAAACGAAAAATGTCGATTTTGGAATAACGTCGCCAATTTCTTTTGTGCAAAAAACACCCTGAAAATGAAAAATGTTGATGTTGGAATAAAGTCCTTTTTTTCGGTGTAAATTGTCAACATCTTTTAATAATGACATCAAAGTAAAACATCATAACTCTGAAAAGCGTTAAAATTCCAAGGATGACATGAAAGATAAAATATCACCTTTATGAAAATCTTAAAATTCCAACAAATTTCAGCCATGGTGTTAATATTATTTTAAAATATTATCACCATTTAGTTTATCTTAATTTACTTTTTTTTTTTTTTTTTATACAATGTATTGAAATCACTCAATAGGAAACACTTTAGTTATAATGAATAAACAACTTTACAAAACAAATGAATTTATATGTGATTTTGGAGTTTTTGATGTTCTCTACATTAAAACATTTGTTTTTTTGGAAATTTGTGTAAATATTTAATTTTTTATAATTTTTTAGATTTTGAAATTTCTAATTTTCTTTTAAAAGCTATATTTCATTATTGAGAAATATTTATATTTCAATTGTATGTTAATAATAATAATAATAATAATAATAATTTAATATTAAAATTACATTTCTTTAATATATTAAATATTATGAAAAAAAAATTGCCATTCTATCAACTACTAAGAAAGTACACCATGAACAAAAACTTGTTCTCGATAAACTTAGATTTATTACTTTTACATAATTTTATTTTGACATATATGTACAATCAAATACATTGAGAATATGAAAACATTGAAAAAATAAAAATAAAAACAAAAAATACACAAAAAAAAAGAATAGCAAGTAAATAAAAATATATATCTTAAAATTAAAAAAAAAATTACAAAACATGACAAAAAAAATATAATATCAAAAATATATAAAAAAAGGACAAAAAAAAAATCAATCATAAAAATCAAAATAAAAAATTTATAAAAGATCAAAATTACAAAAAAAATTAAAAAACAAACATAAATAAATAAATAAATAAAAACATTAAAGAAAACATACTTTAAGAAAAGAATTTAAAAATTGATATAAAAAAAAGAAACTTAAAAAAAACTTAAATACTATTGATGAGATAAATAAAAATAAATAAATAATAGAAAAAAACACACTAAAATAAAAATAAGAAAACTTAAAAAAAAAAACACAATAAAAGCAATTTGAAAAGAAAGCAAACACTTTAAAAGAAATAATTAAAAAAAACATTTAAAAATATGAAACTTCTATGAAAAACATTCAAAAAAATAAATTGAAAAAGAAATGATAAAATAAAAATGAAGAAATAAAAAAGAAAATTAAAATATATTTAAAAAAGTTCTAGTTTAAAACCCCATAGACTAACCTAGAAATTCTGGTAAGATTATGAAAATTTCGGACAAAGATTTTTGAAAATATGGGTTATAGTCGTTAAAATTTAGTATTTTGGGTTCCCTAAGGATTTTTGATGGTGCTCAATCCCTTTCCACCATCAAAAATGCAATTCAAACACTCCAACTACCTAATATTTTGAATTTGTTTTAGCAAATTTCGAAGAAAATAAACTATCGTCCGGGCTATTCTATTCAGTCCGTAGACAACTACTTTAAGAAAACATTAAAAAAATTAAAAATAATAAAAAATATCTATATTTTAAAATCTAATAATAATAATAATAATAATAATAATAATTAAAAAACAAATCCATTAAAAAAACCTTTTAAGAAAAAACAAAAAATCATAATTTATTAAAATAATAATAATAATAGAGCAAATTTAAAAATTTAAAAATTTAAAATTCTAAAAAAAATAAAAAAGAATAAAGATATAAAATAAATATAAAATATAAAAAAAAAATCAGTAACATTTTAAAAAAATGTTACATAATGAAATCTAAAGTGCCAAAAATATTCTTAAAAAAAAAAGGTTGTTATGCATCAACACTTTTCAAAATCAGGTGTTTTTTTTGCTACCTAAAAAAAAATGGGTAATCGGTAATGTTCTCGTTTGATTGGTAACTATGTTTAGAGTGATAAGATCGTTAAACCCAGAGAAAGTCGTAAAGGACAGGAGTTACAGTGTGGTAGGCGCCCCCTGAAGGTTTTTAGAGATTGAACTTCGATGGAACGTTCAAAGGAAACTAGGGAAAATTGAGAGCTGGCGGAATCATCAGGGACTCAACAAGAAAAATACAGAGGTTATTTTTCATTAACATGTGACAAGCCAAAAATAATGTAGCAAAGTTCAAGGATGTGGAGCAAAGATTGAAAATATTGTGAGAGGAAAGAAAGGTGAATGCAATAGTTGAGGGGGGCTCATCTTTAGCCATCTAGGCAACACATAGAATTCAATGTGGAACCCCGATGAAGACATTCATAAGGAATTTGTGTCTTGGCCAAATAATTCGAAGGATTGAGGATCACCCAGAGGAGCTAAAAACAGTGAAATTCACATTAGTTAGACATTTGGCCAATGCGTTGGTAGACAAAGAGGAAAACGAAGGGGTTGAGAGTTCCAAGATACTCAATGAAATGACCTGGGAGGAAATAGTTGAAGGACATCTAAAGAATGATTTCCGAGAACTAGTGGTGAGATATCTAGCCACATTACAGGGCCAAAATAAAGAACACGGGGTAGGCAAGAAGGAGGGTAGTAAACCACCTCGCAAAAGGAATGTTTAATGATCAAAATAATTGGATAACTAGCGGGCATGATGGAAGATCAAGGAGGTACATGCCAACAAAAGCTGAAGGATGTGACAGTAGCTGATGGGAAAAAGTGTAAACCAATATCACATAATCATCTACCTGGAGGTGGAAATAGTGAGAATAGACGATTGAAGAAGGGGGGAAGGAAAAAATATAGGGGGGATAAGTACTGGAACCATACCACGACCATAATGTGTCTGCACACACTGTATGTAGAGGTGAATCAAAGGGAGGATGGTCCCATTCTTGCATAAACATACTGTAATGAAATTGGTAAACAGAAATTGTTGGAGTACGATCACAGTTCAGGAACGATTACATGGTTATATATTTTTCCTTTATATGCTAAAGAGGGGCACAAAACCGAAGGAATAGTGACAAATTTGAATGAAGATAAAGGGAGTAGTAGGGGTTATCAGAGACCCCTTGTAGGTAGAATAACTATGGTGAGAAATGGGAGTGGGAAACCGAGGGGAAGGCCAAGAGCGAAAGTACAAAGCTCCATGAATGGAAAAATAACAATATTAGAGGAGGCAACCAAGGAAGTTTCTTTCAATTATCAGGCCACCATCCCAGAGCAAGGCAAGGAAATTATTGAAGTCTAGGAAGATGAAATGTGTAGGCAGTGTAGTAACACCCCGGGTGATAGGATCAAGGAGGAGGTATATTGGATAATAGATATGGGGAAATCCTGTACTAAACAAATGGTTTATCAAAGGAATTTGGAAATGGCTTGTCACATGAAACTTTAATGGGAAAGCTACAAGCAGAGGAAGCAAAAGAAAGAGTCAAGCAGTAGATGAAAAACCATTTATGGATGAACACAATTGAGAAAAGGTTTAAGGGAGGAGGCATGCCATAGAGTGGTCAAAATCAAACGCCTACAGAATGATGACATAGGAAATATGAATAATATATGTTCAATTTACTTGATGTATATCCATAACTTGGATATCATGCTAGGGCGGGGACTGGGAGATCCAGCCAAATTAAAAAAAATACAAGGTCAAAGAGGTAGTGGGAGCCAAAAATAAGCCACTAGCAATTCCAAGAGCAGGAGCGACCGTGACAATGTTAACAACCCCAATGGAAAAATCTACATCTGCATCTGATTTAGGTGTGGAGGAGACTCCACCATTTTCCCAGGATGAATGATTTTATTTTTGTGTTTAATTATGCTGTATTTTACTGATAGGATGGGAAAACTAAAACATAGTGATATAATAACAAGCATGTTTGTAGGTCTAGAATAGAAATTCATGTATTCACTTAGAAATCCAACATGTTTTAAAGGTTTAAGTAGCAAGAGAAAAGTATTCTATGATGAAATTCCAAGCAGATACCAAGGACACAAAATTCTTTGGGCAAGTTTATTTAAATTATGGGACAAGGTTTTATTTTATTGTAGTTGGTCTGGTTTCCAGTCTAGTAGACTAGCAAAATCTGATGTAAATTTTTGTGCTATCGGAATATAAGGTGTTACTCTATCTTACAAAGAAAAAAGTAAACCGAAGGGATAAATATTATAAAGACGAGGGATAAATATTTTAAACCTAAGGGATCAACAAACCTAAGGGATAAATATTAAAATACGAAGGGATTAATAAACCCTAGGAATTATTATTTTAAACTTGAGGGATTATTAATACTATAAACCCAAGGTATTAAATTATAAACCCAATTAATTATTAAAATTACAAATCAAAGGTACTAATAAACCCAAGGGTTTAATATTATAAACCCAAGGGATAAATATTATAAAGCCAACTAAAAAATATTATAAACCTAAGGGATCAAAAAATCCAAGAGATCAATATTAAAAACAAAAGGTGTTAATAAAGCCTAGGAAATACTATTTTAAACCCAAAGGATTGATAAACCCACATTATTATTAATATTATAAACCCAAGGCATCAATAAACCGTGGGGATTGTTAAAACAAATTAATAAACTAGAGAAATAAATATAAAAAACTAAGGGGTCAATATTAAATCCTGGGAATAATGTGTACCTTATTATTGGGTTTAATAAACCCATCAAAATATTAATATTATAAATCCAAGAGATTAATATCACCAACCCAAATAATTAGAAAACTCAAGGGATTAATGTTATAAACTCAAAGGCATTATAAC
>CM076571.1:864823309-864964740 GCA_034641835.2 Pinus albicaulis
CAAGCATCGATCCGAACTTTTCAAACTTTTCTCTTCCAAGTGCTTTGGTGAAGATGTCAGCAGTTTGCTCATTTGTGGAACAATGATGTAGATGGATGGTTTTGGCCTGAACATGATGTCGAATGAGATGGTACTTTGCATTGATGTGCTTTGTTCGATCATGGAACTTTGGGTTCTTGGCCAACTTTATTGCAGAAGTGTTGTCGATCATGAGTGGAGTGGAATACATCTGTTTCATCTGCAAATCTTCCAGGATTTTCCGAAGCCACACAATTTCCTTTGTTGCTTCAGCTGCTGCCACATATTCTGCCTCGGTCGTGGAATCTGCTGGAACTGACTGTTTGCGTGATCTCCATGAGACAGCTCCCGATCCAAGACTCATGGTGTAACCTGTAGTAGACACCCCTGTTTCTTTGTCGCCGTCAAAGTCTGAATCAGAGTATCCGGTCAAGATGAAGTCGCCTACCTGTGTATATTTGAGTCCAAAGTCTTGAGTCCCCTTCAAGTACCTTAGTACTCTTTTTGCAGCAGACCAATGTCCTTCACAAGGTTTCTGCATGAACCTTGAGAGTATTCCAACAGCAAATGAGATGTCAGGTCTGGTGGTGGTCAGATAGATAAGACTTCCTACAAGCTGTCTATACTTAGTTGCATCCTCAAATTCCTTCCCTTCAATAGATGTGAGCTTCAAGTTTTGTTCCATTGGAGTGCTCAAGGGTTTACAGTCATCCATGCCAAATTTGTTCAAGAGATCTCCAATGTACTTCTTTTGAGAAAGAAATATGAATTTAGGATGTTGAATTACTTCAATACCCAAATAGTAATGAACATGACCCAAATCAATCATTTCAAAACCTTTCTTCAACTTTTTCTTCATGGATGCAATATAGCTCTCATTGTTTCCTGTTATCAAAAGATCATCTACATATACCACAAGATATACAACTGTTTTTCCAACTTTCTTAACAAACAAAGTTGCATCATGAAGATCAAAGTGTTTGAAATCAAGTTTCAGAAGATGCTCGGTCAACTTCTCATACCAGGCTCGTGGTGCTTGCTTGAGGCCATACAAGGATTTTACAAGTTTACAAACTTTGTGTTCTTGACCCTTTATCACAAATCCTTCTGGCTGGGACATATAAACTTTCTCCTTTAGATCTCCATTCAAGAAGGCTGTTTTTACATCCATCTGATGGACTTTCCATCCATTATGAGCTGCTAATGCAAAGAGAGTCTGGATGGTGGTCCATTTTGCTGTGGGAGCAAAAGTTTCTTCATAATCAACTCCTTCTTTCTGTGCGAATCCTTTTGCCACAAGCCTGGCCTTGTGCTTGTCAAGTGAGCCGTCTGCTTTGTACTTGTTCTTGTAGACCCACTTACAGCCAATTGGTTTCGTTCCCAAAGGTGGATCAACCACCTTCCAAGTGCCATTCTTTATCAAGGCATCATACTCCTTCTGCATCGCTTCTTTCCATTCATCATGAGAAGCGGCTTCTTTGAAGGAAGTTGGTTCATGATCTGTAGACAAACTCAATTCACAGCTATAAGCAATATCCATATCAACAGGGGAATCAGAATTATCTACATCACCTTCGATTTCTTGAGTGGAACTTCTTGTTCCTGTTTTTCCAACCTCATCAGGATGAACATCCTCCAGTGTCTTTGTCAGCCATTTGGGAGGACCTTTCTAAGATGGCCCCGGCTGGTCACTTGACTGAGTTGGGATTGATTCAAGATTCAATCTCCCAATTCTGTCGATCACATCATCCAATGTGTCATCCGTGGTTGTTTCTTCATGTGGGGGAGAGTGTGGTTCAGGAAATGATTCCACAGTTTGATTCAATATCGGAATCCCCCCTTCAAGGTGTGGAATCACATTATCAAACTCTTGGAAAGACTTTGCATGTGTGAATCTATCCAGGCGATCAAGTTGCCGCTCAACAACCTTGTCACTCTTGGAAGATTCAAGAAATATGACATCTCTTGCTATCTCAAACTTCTTATTTGCTTCATCATAGAGACGATATCCTTTGGAGGTATTGGAGTACCCCAAGAAGATACATTTTCTGCTTCTAGCACCAAGTTTGTTCCTTTGAACCTTGGGTATCAAGGCATAACAGGTGGACCCAAAGACCCTGAAATTCTTTACCGAAGGAATGTGGCCATGCCACATTTCAAAAGGAGTTTTTTTTCTAATTGAACTTGAAGGACACCTATTCTTTATGTAAACAGCACATAGAACTGCATCAGCCCAAAACATCAATTTTACATTCTTAAAAAATAACATGGAGCGGACCATATTTAAGATGGTTCTGTTCATTCTTTCAGCTACACCGTTCTGTTGTGGATTATATGGCACAGTGGTTTGATGTTTGATTCCATGTTGACGAAGATAATTTTCAAATTCGTTTTAAGTGTATTCTTTTCCATTATCAGTACGTAGAGAGCCAATATGTGTTTGTGCATCATTTTCAATCCATACATGAAAATTCTTGAAAGTTTGAAAAGCATCAGACTTATTCTTCAGTAAGTAAATCCAACACATCCTGGTGTAGTCATCAATAAATGTCATCATGTATTTTTTTCCATTTGCAGAAGCAATAGGCATAGGGCCACATAAATCTGAATGAACAAGTTCAAGTTTTCTATGTGCTCTGGAGTGTGAATCATGAAATGGCTATTTGCTATGCTTTCCTAGAATACAAGCATCACATTCCTTAGGTTTTCTAGGAATTGTAGGCAGTCCATCAACACCATTTTTCTTCAACAAACGAAGGTTGTCATAGTTTAAGTGTCCAAATCTAGCATGCCATAAAAGACTTGATGGAAATGTACCTTCATCATGATATGAACTGAATGCAAAGTTTTGAGCATGAGAAGATGAACCTTTCAGCTTCAAAAGTCTCCCTTCTTCTATTCCCTCCATGACAAGTGAGTGATCTGATGCTGATCTGACCTCTGCCTTGCCATCAAACAAGTGAACCGAGTGTCCTTGCTGCCGGATTTCAACCAGGGACAACAAGTTTCTCTTCAACTCCGGGAGGTATAGAACCTCATGTAGGATATGATCAGGAAGACCAGGCAGTTTAAGCCTGACTGTGCCAAGCCCTGATGGCTTGAGTTTGGATTTATCCGCGAAATATACTGCTCCATCAACTTTGTCAGTGAAATCTTCAAAAAAATCTTTTCTAAATGTCATGTGACATGTTGCTCCTGAATCTAGCAACCAATCATCTCTCCAAGAAGTAAATGAAACATCAAAGAGGTTTTCAGTTACTCCATTGTTACACTGTGCTAGAACATAGTGAGCGGATTCAGGTGCTTTACCTTTGTCTTTGTCATTGGTTTTACCTTTGTCTTGATTTCTGTGCTGCTCAATTTTGTTCCATGGTGTTCTGCATTTGGATGCATCATGTCCATCTCTATTGCACCATGTGCAATGAAGATTGGATTTGTCAGCTTGTCTGCCCCCCCTTTCTGTGAAGTTCCTTCTTCCTCTTCCTCTTCTGCCACCTCTTCCTCTGGATGAATCTGGAGTATGACTCTTTTCTCTATGTGCCAAGTATGTAGCCTCTTCGGAAGATGAAAGGACTGTCATCTTCCCAAAAGCTTTCTCTCTTTCTGCAAACTTCTGCTCAAGTTTATCAAAGGTGATATGCGCAAAGTTTCCACTTGCTTGCAAAGACTCAAGATAATGTGAGTAAGTCGGATATAATGCCTTAACATATGCTATGAGAGGTATGTCCATTTTTACACCATTGTTTTCAATGTCATGCATTATAGATCTTACTTCTGAAGCTAAAGCAAGGGGATCATCATTCTTCATTTCTAGACTGAACAGCTTAACCATCAATTGAACATTTTCTAATTCTGAATGTGAGTCATAGAGTTCTTTTAGTTTCTTCAAGGCTTCATAGGCATTTGAGAATGATGAGATATGGCGACTCACCTCTTCACTTACTGAGGCTGCAATCAAGGCATAAGCCTTGCAGTTCTTGTTTTCCCAAATGGCAAGCTCTTTGTCTGAAGTGGGCTTTGCTGGTGGGTTTTCTTCTTGTCCTTCACAGATTCCTTTCCACAGCTCATTAAAAATGAGTGTGTGTTTAATCTTCCGATACCATTCAAGATAGTTCTCTTTTCCGGAGAGAACTATCCCAACAATTGAGATGAGAGAATGCATTAGACTGCTGGAAAAAATCTTCTGAAGAGGAAACAAATTCTGCTATAAAAACTTCGAACTCTTGAAATATTTCAAATAAAGGGGAAAAAACTCTTGCTGGAAAAAATTTTCTGAGTTTAAAAACTCTTTCTGGAGACTAAATCTGCTCAGAAAACTTTTGCTGAAGACTGAATTTTAAAAAACACTCTTTGCTATAACTGATTCTGCATAAAAAAAAATGTATTTTTTTTTTGTTTGGGGAATAAATGTATATAAAAAGATGATGTGGAATGGTGAATGGGGCATATGGGCAGTGATACAATATGAGGGGCGAAATTTGTGAAATGGTGATTGGGAGGGGTGTATTAGAAAATGGGTAATATTATAAAGGAGGCGGTGTGGATTATAGAAGGGGGCGCATATAACAAATAGAGGCTATGACAGCGTTTTAAACATAATAAAGCACAACGTTAAAATGAGTGGGCTGTAAATCTTGCTGGAAAAAATTTTCTGAGTTTAAAAACTCTTTCTGGAAACTAAATCTGCTCAAAAAACTTTTGCTGAAGACTGAATTTAAAAAACACTCTTTGCTATAAACTGATTCTGCATAAAAAAAAATGTATTTTTTTTTTGTTTGGGAAAAATGTATATGAAAAAAGGTGGGATGGTATGAATGAGAGGGGGTGGAATTATGAAAGGGGAAAGGAGGGGCGGAATGTAGGGATATGGGGATTGGGAAATGAATATTGCAAATGGGGCAAAGTGAATTGACAGCGTTTAATATATATGGGACATAAAACACATATATGACAGCGAAAAGGCGTATATATGGCCAGCGTATATATGAAAAAATGGTATTCAACGTGGAATAGCGTATAAAAACAGCGTATATGACAATAACACAGCGTTTAAATAAAACACCGCTGCTACCATATAGACAATGGACAGGAGGGGCGTGGTATTAAATGCGGAGGGGTCGACGGTCCATGTTCTGTAATGACAACGTTTGCGTTAATACAATGTAATGACAACGTTATATGATCATAATACAATGTAATGACAATGTAATGAATACAATGTAAGGACAACGTTTGCGTTACAGCGTTTAAATCATCACAATACAACCAGCGATATTGACTGCGTGGAATGAATGGTAAAAGGGTGGTGTTAATATATCACATTAGAACTGGGCGGTGTAGAAAATATACAATGGACAGAGTTGAAAATGATGATGGGCGTATTGTATGCAGAGACGGTGATATATGTATATTGGAACTGGTATTGTATGACAGACAGCAAATGTATGACAGCGTATTATGAAACGTGGTATAATACCTGGAGGGAGGTGATGTATTGTGAAACTGTGGAACGTATTACATAAATCGGATAACAGCGTGTTAACACCAGAGGGCCGAAGGAAGGAGTATGATTGCAGAGAGTGTTTTTAAAAAAGGATGTATATAGAAATACGCGCAGACAGTACAGTCAAATTGAGCGCTATTGACATATATGTCAAACCAGACAGCGAGGGCGTAGTTGATATCATAAGACAATGCTGCAATAAATGGAACAGAGAGCGAAGTGAGGGGTAGGAAATGGGAGTCGATGGTGTATGCGTGAGGGAATGGAGTGAAGGAAGTGGGTAGGGAATAGGGAGAGGGAGGTGAGTGAGGGAGAGGGCGTAGGGCGCAGAGGGAGAATGGAACAGGGATGAATGGAGAGGGCGCAAGGATGGATGGAGAATGGTGGAGGCCTAAAAGGGCGTTACAATTTTTTTTTTTGAAATGGAATCTGCAGAATGACAGAGTTGCAGGACTGCTTGAATGGCAGAATGGCAGAGCTGCAATTTGCAGATTGACAGACACTGCAGTCTTCAAGAGCTGCAGGAGCTGGAGCTGCAAATGTCAGGGATATTAGGAAAAAAAAATGCAGAATATCAGTCTAGCAATTAAGAGCAGCAAACTATTAAAAAAATATTGACTGAGAAAAGGATAGGGAGTTACACCACAGGGCAGAAATGCCAAATGTGGGGCTGGCTCTGATACCATGTCAAACCAGGAGGTAACTCCTCAAAACTAGAATGTGTATTAGCTGAAGAATGTACATGCTTATATAGATGGGAGGTGAGGCTATTGGGGATTCAGCTCCCGATGACTCTTGGCCTTCCTTGTTCCTAATAATAAATAATGTACACAAAAATGTACCCTTTTACATCCATAGGATTAGGTGTCAACAGGTTTGATATGTAGAACTCATGGTAGCTAGTGTTTCTTCACTCATATTAAATAATTATTTCCAAAAGTTTCTTGTTACTATTACTTTAGGAAAACCATGAAGACTGTGAATTTCTTTCACGGACACTTCTGCCACTTGGCTTGTTGTTTATGTACTTTGAGCTCTACAAAAAAAATCTACAAAATTTGTCTATATAAATGACCACAAAAAATGTAATACTTACCTTTATATTTCAGTAACCCTGTAATAAAGTCTATTGATATATCTTCTAGTATTTGAATATGTATGTGGAATGGTTGAAGTAACCCTAGAGATTTTACTATCTCTCTTTTATTTATTATGCAAACTTGACCTTCTCTTACAAAATTTTGAATATCTTTCTTCATTCCTTCCAAAAATATATTTTTTGATCCTTTGAGATGTTTTAAGGAACCCTGCGTCCTACCATTAGAGAGACATGGGACTCCCTTAATATTTTTTTATTCAAATATGCTTGCGTGCATAAAAATATTCTACATTTGCACCAAAGTATATCTCTCTTTCACTCCCAATGCTCCATATAGTTCATCCCATCCTTTATAAATTTTAGTTTTTGTTTAGTACTATTGTCATTTTTCCATTATGGCAAGCTTCTTCTAGCCACCTAGGAATAGAAAATTTAATTGGATATAAATTTGAGGCCTCCTCTATTTTAGAAAGAGCATCATGTACTAAATTTTCCTTACCCTTTTTGCAGATTATCTCAAAATTAAAACTTTGCGTTTTTTCTCCTCATTTTTGTTAATCTTCTAATGAAAATCATAGCTTCAAAAAATACTTTATGCTATCATGGTATATCTTGACTTTAAAGTACCTCCCAATGATATACTAACCCCATTTTTTATTGCATGTAATATTGCTTCCATTTATTTTTCATACGTAGATTTCACCAAATAATTTCTTTGAATTCTTTGCTTTTAAAAGCCAATGATATCCCTTATTGTGTTAATGTTACGTAAATTCCTTGTCCTAGTGCCTCACACTCTACTATGAATGTTTTACCAAAAGTAGGTGCAACCGATGTTGGTGTAGAAGACATGGCATCCATTGAAAGAGAGAATGCCAAAGTAACCTCATCATTCCATATAAATGATATTTTCTTCAAGAGATATGTGAGTGGACTTGAAATGCATGCATAATTCTTAACAAATGATCAATAATATCATGTAAGTCTAAAAAATCTTCTAAGAGCCTTGATTTTCTTAGGAATAGGTCATTTTGTAATAGCTTGCATCTTTTGAGGCTCCAACTTCACTCCTTCCTTTAAAACAATATGAACCAAATACTCGAATTCTTATTTCCCAAAGCACATTTGGATATTTTTACATAAAAATGATTGTTCTCAATAATTTATATAACTTTTCCACATGTTTAGTGTGGTATTCCCATGATTTATTATAAATATGTGTATTATAAAAGAAAACCAACACAAATTTTATAAGATGGGATCAAACAAAATTGTTCTTAAGTCGAGCCCGCCAGACTTCAAACGGCTATAAACCATAATTCAAACCAAATTCGCGTTCCAAAATAGCCTGCTGACGTCGGCCAATTTTGTGACGCGAAAACCAAATGAATTCCGCCCTAATCTTTTTCGGGTCCGAAGTTGGGCTGGCGTACGGAGGGAGAGTTGTGACGCAAATTTCTTATCAAATTCGCCCTAATATTTTTCGGGTCCGGATTTCCACTGTGCGAGCGGCCCAAACAAATATCTGCTCCAATCAATTTCTGCCACGTGTCCTCAATAAAAACTTGCCCTGCTCCCGGCTGCGGGTGCATTCGATGGCGTTTAAGGCGATGGGACATGGATGTGGTGATTTCATATCAATCGCATTAAGTTTTAACGTTGTTCAATTAAGTTCCAAGGTTTTCACATCTAATCGCATTAAGTTTTAACACTGTTCAAGATCGGACCTCCACTCCTGTTAGCGATTCTGCATGCTCCAATATGATCCGGCCTTCGGCTCTCATTAATGATCAGAGATTAATTATGACGGGCGTCCTTCGATTGCATTGCAGTCGGGTCGATAAAATGGTATTTTGCTATGGTTTTTCAGATGAGCCAGTTGTTGGGTTACACTGCCTGCTCACTATGACGAGAAGGAGAAGTGGCCAACTGAATTGTTGTTAGACCTTGCTACATATCTGCATTTCTCTTAGTCTGGTCCCTGTCTGTCTTTCTCTGTTTCTTGGAATTCTGCTTCTCTGTCTCCTCTTGTGCCCACTACTGAGATTGCACCCATGCCTCGCCTATGTCAAAGGGTGCGTTGCCGCAGGGGGAGCACTAGAGGTTAACCCCTGCGTCCTCCCTCCAGCCCCTCAACTGAGTCGACTTCCCAGTCTAGTGATTATCACGCAAGTCGCTATCCAGATACTAGAAGTGGGCGGGGTCGGGTTCTAGGGTCTAGCCATCGTATGGGCTCCCCTGCTCCTCATTTCCCCACCGCTTCACCTTCTCCCACGACACACCCTACGCTTTTTTCCTTTAATTTCTCTCTGAACCGCCCACGAATCACAGCTTCAATTATTGTGGTTTTCCGTGAGGAGGCCCAAATGGAAGAACAATGCACCCGTCGGGCGGGTCTGAGCTCAGAAAAAGCCGGCCAACATTTGGGCCTTCAGGAGGGGAGCGGTGGCATGACTGTGGAGGTAGCACCTAGCGATCCTGGACCTTCCGAAGGATGGTGCCGAATCGTTGAGGAGCCGTCGGAGGAGTAGTTTGGTTAATTTGTTTTTCTTGCTTCGCGTCCCACTTAATTGGGCTACTTTTAGATTATATTACTGTGCTGGACCTCTGTAATATTTTTTAATTCTGTAAATTAAACGTTCAGGACTGGTTTCCCCATATGAGGGCAGTCTTCTTAATTTTTTTATTTTTTGATGAAAAATTTGCCATGAGTCTGGGCAATTTTTTTGACTTCGGTGTAATTTTATTTCCACTACTAATAGATTAAATTTACTTAGAAAAAAAAATGTTTCCCTGTTTCTATTTTAAACCTGTTTTTTAAAATACAGAGCCATGTTTATATGGTCTGCGTATTATACTCTTTCTCTGTATATCTATAAGAACCTTTTTTCTATGAACAGGGTGGATGTTGTAGCGGGCTACTAATGGAAACAAGCGAGCCTGAACCTTACATCTTGGATGCAACAGATGGTTACCAATTTTGGAATCAAGTGAGCCTGGGTTTCTGCAGACGGTTTTTATTTCCGGGAACAAGCGAGCCACAACATACAATCGACCCTGGGTTTATACATATTTTTTCTCTATCATGGATGCTTTTTGTGTGAGGTGTATATCAACAGTACATGTCTCTGCACATTTCCTGTATCCGCTTTATGATATTATTTTATGTGTTGACAGGTTATCACTCTGCCTTCAAAACTAGCGATGTTGGTTTATTGATATGGTCTGATGGTCTTTTTATATTTTGGACATATCACACTCCTCACATGATTAGCGTTTTTCTCTGTTCAAGGATTTTGGGTACTGTAATTTGTATTTGGAACAATGGACGTCGGTACTCTATCTGTTGCTTTACTATTCTACATACTGCTATTTCACTTTCTTATAGATGCCTCGGGCATATTAGGATGCTTTCTCAGATTGTCGATAATCTCCATGTGGACCGTTACTGGGTTTTATATCAAGTCCCTGTATGTGACATGGGGTATTTTTATATCATTGTCTGGGGTGGGACTTCCACTTTTCTGGATGGATATTTGGGTTCCAATCTTCGGATGTGAAAATGTAATAACTTCATGGACTATTTTACTTCATATAATATATTCAAAACAGCATTTTTTCTCTTGTGAAAAAAAAATGATTAATGTTTATCACTCTGCCTTCAAAACTAGCGATGCTGGTCTATGTTGCTGGTTTATTGATATGGTCTGATGGTCTTTTTATATTTTGGACATATCACACTCCTCACATGATTAGCGTTTTTCTCTATTCGAGGATTTTGGGTACTTTAATTTGTATTTGGAACAATGGACGTCGGTACTCTATCTGTTGCTTTACTATTCTACATACTGCTATTTCACTTTCTTATAGATACCTCGGGCATATTTGGATGCTTTCTCAGATTGTCGATAATCTCCATGTGGACCGTTACTGGGTTTTATATCAAGTCCCTGTATGTGACATGGGGTATTTTTCTATCGCTGTCTGGGGTGGGACTTCCACTTTTCTGGATGGATATTTGGTTTCCAATCTTCAGATGTGAAAATGTAATGACTTCATGGACTTTTTTACTTCATATAATATATTCAAAACAACGTTTTTTTCTCTTGTGAAAAAAAAATGATTAATGTTTATCACTCTGCCTTCAAAACTAGCGATGCTGGTCTATGTTGCTGGTTTATTGATATGGTCTGATGGTCTTTTTATATTTTGGACATATCACACTCCTCACATGATTAGCGTTTTTCTCTTTTCAAGGATTTTGGGTACTTTAATTTGTATTTGGAACAATGGACGTCGGTACTCTATCTGTTGCTTTACTATTCTACATACTGCTATTTCACTTTCTTATAGATACCTCGAGCATATTTGGATGCTTTCTCAGATTGTCGATAATCTCCATGTGGACCGTTACTGGGTTTTATATCAAGTCCCTGTATGTGACATGGGGTATTTTTCTATCATTGTCTAGGGTGGGACTTCCACTTTTCTGGATGGATATTTGGGTTCCAATCTTCAGATGTGAAAATGTAATGACTTCATGGACTGTTTTACTTCATATAATATATTCAAAACAACATTTTTTCTCTTGTGAAAAAAAAATGATTGTTTATAGTCGAAGCATTGCGGGGTGGTTTATTATATTAATATTTCACGGTCATTGCAACGCCCACAATTCATAACAAATATTGGAGATTTATTGTCACGTTTTAAAGTTTCATTTTTTTTTTTAAATTGAACCCGATGTTGGTATACCGATGCCTTGTAAGCGTAGGAATTGTGAAAGCTTAAAAACGACGGAAGAGCGACAGTATAAAAACATCGGACGAGCGACGTTCAAAACGTCGGACCAAATTTCGTCGGAATTGCGACAGTTTACAAACGTCGGAAGAGCAACGTTCAAAACGTCGAACCACATTTCGTCGAAATTGCGATAGTTTACAAACGTCGGAAGAGTCACGTCCAAAACATCAAACCACATTGCATCGAAATTGTGACAGTTTACAAATGTGGGAAGAGCGACGTTCAAAACGTCGGACCACATTTCGTTGGAAGTGTGACAGTTTACAAACGTCGGAAGCGCGACGGGTTGGGAAATGTCGGAAGAGCGACGCTTGTTTGGAAGCTACGGAAAAAGTGTCGGTAGTCCGACACTTTTTAAGTGCGTCGGAATTGCGACGGTATGGAAAACCACGTTTTTCCCGTCCTCGAACTGTCGCTCTTGCGACGACTATGTGTCGGAATAGCGATGAATTGGCCGTCGGAAATTCCGCCAAATTTTCTAGTGGGTGAGGAGATTTAATTGTGGATAAGAAATTTTCCATTAACAACAATATTTAAGTTTAGATGTTTAAATTGAATTTTTAATAAATTAATTACTTAATAATATTAGATTCTCAATTTTTAGTGAACCATACAAAGTAAGAAAGTAGGGTGAGGAGATTTAATTGTGGATAAGGGATTTTCCATTAACAGCAATATTTAAGTTTAGATGTTTAAATTGAATTTTAAATAAATTAATTATTTAATAATATTGATTAGGGTTTTAAGATTTTTTTTTACCAAATGTTTATGAGAAATATTTCAAAAAAAATACAATAAAATATGGATTGTAAAAGTAATATTTATGTTGTAAAGTGTCTTTTTTTGAAAACAACTCTCTTGGACTGTCACTTGTACGATTGTGTACAGTTGTTTTTGATGTTAGACTATTGAAATAATATTGACCTTGGGATTGAATAGGGTTAATCAGTGACAAAAATAATAGAAATAAGGAAAATCGTTTTAGTTCCTCCAAAACTACATGTACACATGAAATTGGAACAGTGAACATGGTCTTTCTGTTCATAAATTTATGAAATTGGAACATTGAATAGAGTTATTAATTAGTGACAAAAATAATAGAAATAAGGAAAATCGTTTTAGTTCCTCCAAAACTGCATGTACGCATGAAATTCGAACAGTGAACATGGTCTTTCAGTTCATAAATTTGTTTGATTATATCTGCAAATGAATCAATTGAGAGAAAATAAGTTAAATTTCGCAGGATGTTTATTAAGAATGTTTACGAAAACGGAAAAGGAAGGTTGTGTCATTAAGTGAACATGGTCTTAAATTTGTTTCGTTGTATTTGCAGATGAATCAATTGACAACAAATACGTTAAATTTCGCAGGATGTTTACGAAAAAATACGTTAAATTTCGCAGGTGTGTCAGTTAATTAGGATGTTTACGCAAAAAAAGAAGGAAGAAGGTGTGTTAGTAAATTACGGTTAGATTTGAAGGTATTAAAATCTTAATTTGCCATTTTTTTAATGTAAATTAAACTTAATTCAAACAAAAGATCTACCCAAGTTTTTATACCATTTTAGATATTTTGATGTTTATGTATTCTTTAACCTGTGTTTTCCTGGGTCTTGTTGCCCTGAACCACACGACCGGTTGTCTTTTGACGGTCCAGATTGAACTGATTCTTCAACGGAAAATGTGATGCAAATGCAAATACAAGGAGACACGCAACTTTTGAATCCTAAATTTCGCCTCGATGCCTCCATAGTAATTCAAATTCTGCGGAATGCCAATAAAAATCCATTTGACATGTAAATTATTCTTCAACAAATTGTCGGTTGGAGGGAGAGTTGAGCGCGTGTAGCTTAGCTACTGATTCGACGGAAGTGACTTTTACAGATGGTGAAATAGATTCTGATACTTTTCTACCCCCTCTCAATTAGTGCAGTTGAAATGCCACAATTACTCTCCAAACATTTCCATAGATTTCCAGGTGCCAGTTTTAACCTCACCTGCCATGTCACATTGGAAATTTACAGATAGCTGTCACACATGTGCATATTTTCGGCGTTTTTACCGAGAGTTTATGGTCAAATTATAACTTATGTTATATTTTGTTTTTACAGTATTACTCTGATTAAATTCAATGTATTTTACTGTATTTTCATATATTTAATTTAGTTTAAAGATTTGATTGTTATATTTAAACTTTTACTAATAATTTTAAATTTATTTTGTCTTTAATGATTTCTTCATTAATATTATTCAGTTTAATTTATTTTTTAAAATTATTTTCAAATTTAAATATTTAATATGTTGTTTAACTTTGACACTATATTTTATTAATGGTATAATGTAGTATAATATTATTTTTTAATTAAAATAAAAAATAATATAATGTACAAAGAACAATGTTTGAATTTATATAATATAAATTGGTAATTCTTTTATATTTAAATATTTATGATAAAATTAAATTGTATTATAAATGTTATCTAAAATTGTTTTAAATATATATTTTCTTAAAAATTTCAACTACATGTATATATACTCTTATGAATTTAGATTGTGTTAGATTAGGCTACTCTAAGCTAGAGTGGGCTAGGATACACTAAATTAGACTAGACTACACAAAGATATATTAAGTTAAGCTAGGTGAGGCCTTCATAAGTCCATTTTCCCTATTTTTGTGCTGCATTGCATGAATAGCAGACATGCAAACGTAAGATTTTCCTGTAATTCCTTAATGGATGTGCATCCTAAATATGCATTCAAGTTACGATGCAATGTGAGCAATAAAAATTTTCTACCCCCAATAATCTCTTATCGAGTTGTATATGTCCTATTAGTCACGAGCCTCGAAACTATAATAGAAGTTCCCTGTAGTCATCCCTTTGTACTTGGTTAAGCCACAATACAATAATTACCCTTTCTTATTAGGGTAAACCTTACATAATTGATCTAAAGTGAAGAATATGTTGTATCCATATTCAAATGATATATGGGAGATTATGGGAATGAAATTACTATTCATTTATATGCATTCAAGTTACGATGCAATGTGCTCAATAACAATTTTTTTGCCCCTAATAATCTCTTATAAAGTTGTATATGTCTTCTTAGTCACCAGCCCCGAAACTATAATAGAAGTTCCTTGTAGTCATCCTTTTGTACTTGGTCAAACCACAATACAATAATTACCCTCTTATTAGGGTAAACTTTACACAGTTGAGCTAAAGTGAAGAATAAGTTGTATCCATATTCAAATGATACATGGAATATCATGAGAATGAAATTACTATTCCTTTATATGATATAACATATCTGATTTGAACTTTTGTCATTGAAAGGGCTAGGTAGCCAATGCTTTTCCCCAATTCCTTCTTTTGGAGGGAAAAATGTGAAATTTGATCAATAAAACTATTTATTTTGTTGATATTAAGAATGAACAAATGAAGAAACCTAGTAGGCATTGATGAATGCTTGAGAACATAGAATGATGAATGCTAATGCATTGTATCTTATTTGAAATGCATTGGAAGAAGCCGTCTTTGGGAAGACTTCCTTTGTGAAGTTCTCTAAAACTACTTAGGATATTGTAAGGGTCCCACCAAGGTAAAAATAGTGAAATTATTGAATCCTGAATTAGTTTAAAAATATTGAAAACATGAATTCTACCACTGTACTTAAAATAAGAAAACAAAGCCACTAATTCTCTAAACCAGTCCTATACTTAATTTAGAATCTAAGCATACCAAGTGCACCTACAATTTCCTATATATATATATATATATATATATATATATTTTTAAATAAAATAATTCATAGTTTTAAGTTAAATATTCAATTAAATCACATAACATATCACATATTTTTTCCTCTATACTACTCTTTCCTATGTTACTTATTTACAACATTTCCTTTGCAACATATGGTAGTGTTTCCTTTGTAACATATGGTGCAATTGCTAGTTTATGCAAATTTTCTTACAACTTAATTTCTAATGTGAGTTGGGGAAACTAAGTTTCCCTGCAAACAAAATTACAATATAGCAAATTGAATTGTATTATTTATTACTTTTAATCTTTTATTACAACAATTAGAAAGATATATTCATCTGGAAATGTTTATTTAGGTTTTCAACTAGGGTACAAGATGATTTGTCTATCAACCAATATTAATTTAGGATTTTGCCATGTATCTTGTAATTATTTATGCAATTTTTCCCTAAACATAATTTCTAACTTGAGTTATTTAGGTTTTCAACTAGACTATAGGATGATTTGTCTATCAACCATTATTAATTTATTATTGACCAATGTAACTTGTAATTATTGATGTAATTTTTCCCAAAGCATAATATCTAACTTGAGTTGGGGGGCTAATATAACAAATTAAATTTATTATTTTTATACTTTTATTACAACGATTAGGAAATGTTTTTTGAGTTTTCAACTAAAATTTATTTTATTATTTAACAACCAGAAGTGGAGAATAATTTTTATTCCAATATTTTTTATTTTTTTTTTGTAAATTTGGTAGTTCCTTACTATTTTTTATTTATCAAAAAGGGTAGGTTGCAACATATACAGATTCGGTGACCTCAACCTGCCTAGAGGAAACCAGGTCTGTTGGCCACCTTAAAGCATTAATGCCATCCAAAATTGAAATTGTTTCTTTCTTCTATTAGCTGCTATGTCCATTTTACTGCTTCAAACAAAGTCTAATTGACAACATAAAACATAAAATCTATCCGCAAAAATCATAAGAACTTAAGCTTGATTTACTAGCCATCGGAAGAGTCAATCGATGCTGGATCCTTTGCTATGGAGTGAGGCATATCTACTTGCTGCATCTGTTGAATCTGCCTTTCAATTTTGCCAATTCGGGTTGTTGCATGGTACTATGATACGTTGATATCATGGAGTTCAATTTTTATTTCTTGAAGGATTGAGAGCACTTCAAGACTGCCATCTATTAGCTGTAAGCTTTGCAGTGCTTTGGCAAAAATACACTTCAGAGTCCAGTATGTATGGATATTTTGATGAAATAGAGAGAGGCGACCTCCATCATTTCCAGGATCATTTACAAAGTCCATACTTTCCCCCTGTCCCTCTATATATTCTTCATTATTGTTGCTTTCTCTCTCCCATCCCTGGATTACATTTCTGATTTATGGGGGACTACCAGTAGAGTAAGATTCCAAGAGATTCTCCATTATCTTTTTCTTTGTCTTCCTGCCTCACTTTCTTGGCTCGGCTATGTTTTTAGAGAGTTGTTGCATTCCTTTATATTTGGACTTGGGATGACGCTTTGCATATTTTATTTTTACTACCATTGCTCTAAACTGGCTGGGTTGAACCTTTTCCTGAGCTAAACCTGTATAGATTATTAGAGAGCCTGTAGAAGGTGGTGAATTAGTTACAATGAACCCATGAATTGTTAGGGATGGTTCCACCTCTGTGGAATAAATCAAGGATTTATGAATGCATGTCCCTTTACAGAGACAAAGACTGAGACGGTTTGACAGACATGACTGACCCAAGCTATCTTTGCAAGTATAATGCTATCTATCTAGCTTATCATCTACATAAATTAAACATAAGGCAAAAATAAGAAAATGACTGACCCAATTATAGGAATAGCAGGTTTTAAAACCTTGACAAAGGCCTTTCGGCTTGTCTTCACGTTGCATACAAAAGATTTCATAAATTTGAGACTCCCATTCTTGACTTAACACCAGACCATGCAGAAAACAAGTTAAGAACCTTTGAATGAGCCGCAAATGCGAAATTATACAAGGCGTTTGAAATCAGGGCTGAAAAGTCTTCTGAGGGATGAGCAAATTCAAATTTCTAAACATGCTACAGGTACCATCAAAACCCAAAATTACATGCAATATCTTAAGGACAAAACAATTGTAATTCCTACCCATTCCTCCTCTACACAGACATATACAGAGACTAATGGTTAAATGAAGAAGGGTGGATTGAAGAACCAATACATACCACTGTACTCGAGCGCGAAACCGTTCAACAATTCTTTCAAATCCTCGGGGGAAGGCGCGTTCTGCAACAAATCCTTCCAAACCTTCGTTGTTGCTCCTACCAGAATGAGTGTTTTTCTTTCGACCATAAGCTTTCTTCCTTAACCTGCTCCTTCTCTTTTCAACACCGTCCTGACACAATTGGTTGGCATTCCATTCTTTTCATTATCAACCTATATGTTGCGTACCCTTCACTTATGCTGGCTAATTAATGTTGCCAAGTATTCTCACATCGGTTTCACATGCTGCCACATGTCTGCCATCCTCCACTTGCCTTATAGCATTTGACACTGGGCACCCCGATCAGGGGGATTCCAATTCCTAATTTTATGAATATATTATAACAAATTTATTCTAAAAAAAAAATATAGAAATTTAACATTTTAATTTGATGCCTTTTTTAATATAGGCAAAGCTACGATTTACATGACATTTCAATTGAACATTCATTTCTACTTCATGAGTAGTATATTATTTTTCCTCCTCCTTGTAACACGAGAGAAGGATATAGGGCATTTGTGGAAATTTAACAGCCATTGCTATTTCATAAGTAGTTCATTATTTTTCCTTTCCCTTATAACATGAGAGGAGGGATTTGGGGCATTATTTTACCAAACTCCCCTTTGAATTTTTCCATTTCCTCTTCTTCTTCCTCTAATTGCATCAAGTCTTCTTCATCTCCCTCTTCTATTTGTACTTCACTATTTTCCTTTTGGGTGTTAGTCATTGGTTCCTCAAGGTTTGGGTTTGGATCATTTCCAAGTTCAATTGCATCAAGCCTTCTTCATCTCCCTCTTCTATTTGTACTTCATTATTTTCCTTTTGGGTGTTATTCATTGGTTCCTCAAGTTTTAGGTTTGGATCATTTCCAAGTTGAATTGGTTATGCATGTTCCTCTTCAACCTATTTTTACTACTTCCTCAAAGTTCCCCATAACTTCAAAATTGTTGTTGCTTAATGAAATTGGACCCTCTTATGATGGATTTGGTTGACTTGGAGCCATCTCAAACTCAATTTTCTTCATCGACTACAATTGTGAAGGATGAACCACTCTTCTTGGTTTTTTGCATAGGTTTTAGAAAAATGTCTATGAGATGACAAACCATTGGGACTTATTCATAATTTAGCACTTGATGGAGGCTTTAATTGTCTATATTAAAATGAAAATATTTTGGACCTCCTTCTCCAAATCCACCCGCATTCATCTTCTTACATAAGAATGTAGATTCTCTTTAAAATCTACTTTGTCTGAATTGTGACCAAGTTTGTTTCCAATCTCCTTTAGGGAGCCATCATCCAAAAAACCAATGGAAGATGAGGTAATTTAACCTACATTGCACTATTGTGACTTTCTATTTAGGGTTAAAGTTGAGGGTCCATGGAAAGAGATACATTTCCCTGTAACTCATAAAATAGGACTTAGACTGAAAATCACATATCTCTCTTCCTTGCTTAAAAGAGAGATTGAAAAAAAAAAACATAATAACCACAACCAAAGGCGAAAGAGGTTACTTGTTCCTTTAATTTGGAGGATCAATGCTCTATCACCCATGCTTCCACAACCTTTAGAATGAATCAAAGACCTACACATTTTCCAACCATAGTATATTCATAAAGGATGGAAAATCTAGGTGAGGAATATCTTCGAGGGTTTTGACAAAACGTTGTGGTTAAATTTGGCTTGAATTCTAGGGAATCAAACACCAAACCAATATATCAAATGCTTCTATATCTCCCATGATTGGATGTTGAACTCCCAAATTAGCATTGATTTTAAGTAACAATGACTAGGGTTTACTAAAAATGTTGTAAGATGTACTCAACCAAGTTGTTCCTCTTATTTTGAAAGCAATTTTTATTTTCTATTTTTACGTTATTCTAACATTTTCAAGACCATGGTTATTACTTTTGTTTTTTTTTATAGCTAAGCCCACCCTAAGTCAAGGCCAACCTCAATGTTGAATAGAAAAAACAATTTTCTCACTTGCAACATGTTGTCACCATGATTATTTGAGCCTCAAATCCAGACTAGATACATTATAGGACAACTTTTATTCCCCGCATGTAACTTCCACCTTCTATCAACCCCATGAGATTTGAACTAGCAAAGTGATGAGTCCTAAATAACAAACAAATCAACTCATCTATACCCATGAGTGACTATGACTACTACTTGTCTTTACTAACTTTGTTATAGAAGATAAGATGAAAAGTGTTGAGAAGTATAAATTTCCACACAATTGAATTTCTCACTTTCTTAAAAAGAGAGAACACCTTATTTATGAAAATTTACAATTTTAATGATTAGGAATATGGCTTCTGTGATCCAGAAAATGTGTATAAATTTTTTTGGTGAAAATCACATGTAAGTAAATTTTGTCAACGCGTTTCGAACCAGCGAGTGTGGTTCATCATCAGGACAAGATGAGGAATCTGATCAAGGAACTTGTTTAAATAGATAAGGAAAGCTCCAACTAGCCGTTGTAAAATCACCTTCTTAATAGCGGGAGCTACAAGAAGCTGGACAAAAATCCCCTTAAAAAAGTTTCAAAAGTGGTTGCTTTGGCGATAAAATCGAGTAGCATTTTTGGCTCCCTAAGTAAAAATCTTATTGAAAGTAAGCCCCTCACTCCAAGGATTTATGGTCTTCCTAAGATTCATAAGGATGGATCCCCCCTTCGCCCGATTGTCAACACCATAGGTGGACCGACTCCTTTTTCAAAGACTCATCCTCCTTTATTAATGAATTGAAAGACATTAAATTGGATTCCAATGACAAGTTTGTAATTTTTTATGTTGTCTCATTATACACTTGCATTCCCATTAAGGAAGCCATTAATGTCATTTCTCAGGTCACTGATCCTGATACTGTTCATCTCGTTGAGGTCTGTCTAACCTCAACCTTATTTAGTTTTGAGGGTGAATTCTTTGAACAAACTTGTGGTGTGGCCATGGGTTCCCCCTATCCCCTATGGTGGCTAATCTTTTCATGGAAGACTTCGAATCTAAGGCCCTTTCCTCCTCCCTTTTTCAACCTAGGCTTTGGAAAGGGTTTGTTGATGACACCTGTGTGGTTTGGCCCCATGGAAAAGAGAAACTAGACCTTTTCTTCCAGCGTCTTAATGATGAATCCGACTTCATTAAGTTCACCATGGAATTCGAAGTGGATGGTAGCCTGCCCTTTCTGGATGTCCTTCTTTCTAGGAATGATGATGGTTCTTTCTCTCATCAAGTCTTTAGAAATAAGACTCATATTGAGCAGTATTTACATGCTAGTTCTCATCGTTCCCCAGCTCAGAAGCTTGGGGTTCTCAGTACCCTAGCCACCAGAGCCTTTAGAATCTCCGACGAACACCACTTTGAAGGTGAAAAATCTCATCTCTTTAAAGTTTTCAATAAGAACGGTTATAGCAAGATTCAATGTCTTAGAGTTTTTCCAAAAGTTGAAAAAGGCCCTAGGGATAAGAAAGATCCTTGTGATCGGTTATCTGGAGTTCATCTTCCGTTTATCCAAGGTACTACTAATAAAATCGCTAGGATCCTGAAGAAAAATAATGTTTCCTCAACCTTCAAGCCCCTTCACACCATTCAGAGTTCGCTTAGATCGGTTAAGGACCTGATTTTCCCTAAGGATGGTAAGGGTGTTTACTTGATTATGTGCTCCTGTGGGAAACCTTACATCGGTGAAACTAGTCGATCAATTAATCAAAGAATTCATGAACATGTCGTTGACCTTAGACATAGTAGATCACACTCCTCTGCCTTAGCAGAGCATGCTGAAAAGACAAATCATCACATTTGTATTGAAGATGTTGAGGCTATTGCGAGGATTGACCATTTCCACCACCACAAGTTGAGGGAAGCCTTGGAAATCGAAAAGAAGCCGGTTAACCTTAATAGGGATGATGGGTGGAGTGTTAGCAGATGCTGGATTCCTGCCCTTCACTCTTAATTGCTTATTCTCTTCCCTTGTACTCCCTCTTATCATTCCCTCAATTCTAGCTCTCGATTTCTTTCTCCCTTTCTTTTCTATTTGATTATTATTATTATTATGATTTAAATTAGTAAAATTACCTATTACGTAAATTAAATAAGAATTTTTATTAAATTCTATTATATAGCATATAACTATTAATGAATTTTAATTATATAACATAAAAGTATTAATTAAAAATTAAAATATTAAATTATATTCAAATTAGAAAACATTAAAAAAATAAAAAATAAAAAATAAATAAAAAATAAAAATAAAAATAAAAAATTATTTTTTTATTCTAGTCATATTAGCCATTATTTTATAAAAACTAGTTAAAGCTTTCCTTGTCCATTTAAAAAAATTCTTTGATCGCATTGAAAATTGACAAAATTTACTTACATATGATTTTCACTTTAATAATATTGATGAAATTCTACTCTCCTAAAATTATAAAATTGATAGATATTTATTTTCAATTAAAAGTTATTATTTTAAATTAAAATAAAGGTTATTAAGAGTTATTTGCTATCTGACAGCATTAAAATCTTAAACATTGAACCTTCCTCCATAAAATCTAAAATCGAAACCTACATCTTAAATCTTCTTCCGTTAAATCTAGGTCTAGATCTAAATGTACTCGTGATTATCTTGGATGCCATTGAACGCCGTGAATCCCAAATTCAAACCATGTCTTAACACAAACAGCTAAAGTGTTAACTTGTAATAATCGGATATTCGAATATAAAATATTTTTTAATAAATTATAGAAAGTATTTTTTTTAGCAGTTGTTCAGTGCCAGGAATAAGGCCAAAAATTTGAAGATGAGTTTTTATTTTTATTTAACTTGTAATAATCGTATATTTGAATATAAAATATATTTTTTTCAGTTGTTCAGTGCTAGGAACAAGGCCAAAAATTTGAAAATGAATTTTTATTTTTATTTAAATTATATTTTATTTAATTGCATATATGGATTCACCACTTCTATTGTATATCTATCATATTGAAAATAATTTCAGCTAAATTTTAAAACAGAAAAAATAAAAAAAACACCTGAAAAGACAACTCAACTCGATATCTTTATACGTATTAATGTACACTCTAATCAGCTCAGACCCTCTTCAGTCAAAGGCCTCATATTTGCGATAAGCTTTTGATCCGTATATACATTTTGGTAGTAAATTTCCTATTGCTATTAGGATACAGCTATCCTTTTACTGTACAGTCGTCGACATCTTTTTCCCGGCCGGTTACAAAGCGGCGAAAAAGTGCTCAGCATTAAAAACCCTCAAAACCCTCAATTTTCTGCAACGGCTGAATCCTCTGTAACACGCCATTCTCAGACTATTCGATGGAGGGATAATAAACAGAATAACTGGAAGGGAATGGAGGGTCTTCATACCGACATATCTACCTGGGCTGTGGTCATATGACGGAGCCTGCTGGGCCGGGGCTGGAAAGACGTTTTTCTTCGCATGTGGTGGCTGGAGGGGCGTATGAGAGCAGTGAGAGCTCTTCTTACCCATTCTCCTTCCACTCCGCCGATTCTTACCAGCGAATTCGCCATGGCAGATCTCTTCGCATTTAGCTGGGAATGGATAGTAGACGAAGAACAATTATTACCCTTTCTATGGAGACTGCAACGGAAAGACCCTGGATGATTCGTTGGTGAACACATGCATGTCTTCCGAGAAGAAGCCGAAGAAGAAATGTCTTTCCCGGGCTCACACGCGGTTCGAACCTGCGACGTTTTGCTGCGCGAAACAGATGCAGTGGAGGAGGCTAAATTGGGAGATTTGGGGGAAACAGAAGAAGCAAATGGATTGGCTCCGGTAGGCGGCGAGAGAGGTTTGGGATGGGCTCTCGAATTTCTTTCTAACTCCATCATTATGCTTTTTGCAGGGCAGGGCAGGGCAGCGCAAAATGCGTTGGGTATGTTGTGTTGAAAACCGAGGAGATCGAAGTGTGTTGATTTATAATGAATTTCCCCAAAGTGTTTACTATTCATTTGCCAGGGTTACGTTGGGATTCTTTGGTTCCATGACCTCGGGAGTTTTCAGTCTTGATAGCGACTCTTCATTTGTTCCGCGAGGCCCACAGGGATAAGGTTTCGTTTTTCGTATGACTTTTAGATGAAAAGCTGGCGCGCTTCCAGACTTTTCTTCCAGAAAAAGCCAAACGGTTTCCTTTACTTTTTGGCGATCTGGTATTCCGTGAAATGAGTGAAGGCGAGGGCGGCGTGCATGGACCCGGCCGATGTATTTCAATCATATGGGCGGCAGGTGGGATCCAGGGAATCGTTCATCTAACTTTGTATTGCTTTATAATTAATTTTTGTTTAATTTTGGACAAAAATTCACAATTAAACGCATTTGAGTCAAAGGAGTTCTGAGATGGGTGATTTTTTGGGAAGTCCTAATGCAAGTCATGCAAGTTTTCGAAGTGAGGGGTTATGAGATGGGTGATCTTCACGGAGTTCTAGTGCAAGCCTCGGAAGGCCTCGGAAGTGATGATGGAGGCTATGTGATTCATTTCACTAATTTCAATCCTACTTCTTCACCCCTATGAGCATCACCGGACGCAATGAGTGCTAAGTGGACTATTCAAAAATTATCAGAAATTAGTGAGTTATGACTACCTCATGGAAATGGTCACAAATGAATGACTTACTTAACCCAATTAAATACCAAAAATGATCTCTAATTAATCATATTATTATTATACAAGGTCAGAGTATATTGTAATCAGTTTAGTTCAAAATGTTTTGAGACTTTAATTAATTTGTAATTTTAAATTGTTTAAAAGAATAAAAAATTAAAAAAACCTCTAATCACTGAGTGTTTTCATAAATTAATTAATTATTTTTTTTCTTTTAAATATTTAGATTTTTCCATAATTAATATTTTATTTTCCAAAAAAAAAATATATATATATTTAGAGTTTTCCATAATTAATATAGGGGTAGTGTAACTTATAGATGCAGTGGTTTTTTTCATGAAAATTCACCAAAAATTGGGTGATACAATTTCAATGTAATTTTTATTATTTAAAATACATTTTTGAAAAAATGTCATGAAAAAGATCATTTAATCTATGAGAATATCAACGAGGCACTCCAATTATATAGATTAAACAATTTTAAATTAACCAGAAAAGTTGTCATGAAAAAGAGCATTTAGTTTATAAGAATATAAACTAGGCACTCCAATTTCAATGTGATTTTTTATTGTTTAAAATACATTTTTGAATGCATAAATGGATCCAACACTCTTTCCAATTATATAGATTAAACAATTTAGAAATAACCAGAAAAGATATCATGAAAAGGCCATTTAGTCTATAAGTTATACTAGGCCAAAAATATTAGTTGATACAATTTCAATGTGTTTTTTTGTTGTTTAAAATATATTTTTGAACGCATGCACCCTCAAAAATCCCCTAGGCACTCCTATAAAAGGCCATTTAGTCTATAAGTTAGACTATGAAATTAGGTGATACATTTTCAATGTACTTTTTTATTGTTTAAAATATTTTTTGAATGCATAAACAGATTCAACACCTTGAAAAATCCCTAGGACACTCCAATTATATAGATTAAACAATTTAAAATTAACCAAAAAAACATGTCATGAAAAAAGACATTTAGTCTAAGTTAGACTAGGCCATATATATATGTGTGTGTATATATTTCTGAATTTGTGATCCTTAGTAAAAATCAAATTAGAATTATTGTGTTTTATGGCAAGAGAATAAATAATACTTATCATAAGACGTAATATTTTCTTTCCATTCATTATCATACTTATTTTAACAATAAATATTTATTAATCTATAATTATTCATTGCAGAGATTCTATAAAATAACATGCTCTTTTTTCTAATAATAATGCTTTTTAATATATTTTATTAATCATAATAATTTTTTTATTGTTTAATTGTTGAAGATATTTTTTTTTATAAAATAATATTATTTTGTAACAATAAATTATTAGCAATTTGATTCTACCTTTATGAAAATTGTGGTAGTCAAATTATACACTTAATATAACTAAGTTATTCACCTCATAAAAATTCTCTATTTTTAGATAAAATACTGCATATTACATTTATTTATTATGTAACTGTGATTGTTTTCCAAGTTCAAAGCATTTTGATTTAGCTTAGTATAAAATTTTAAAGTTTTTATTTGTTTTTTTTTTTTTTTAATTGACTAAAAATTAGTTGGAAGTTCAAATTGTTACATGGTTTTGTTTTGAACAATTTTCCTCGTCATTGATGAGTTTTTCAGATGAGTGATATAATTTGCAGAAATGGAATGTTTCAGTTTTTTTAGGAAACTAAATTTATTTATACACTAAAAAAAACCACATATAAATTCATAATTTTATCAAAATTATATAATGAAATTCCAATATAAAGACAAAACTATATAATAATAATAATGCTCCTCTCAAATCATTTATATATTCATAAAAACAATTTAAATAATCCAGAACTAAAATTTACGCAGTTGATTTTTAAAAATTAGTATATGTGGATTAAGATTCTTTCATCTTATCTCACTCTGATTTTTTAAAATTAACATGTGTGGTTTAAGGTCCCCTTCATCTTATCTTCATTTTATGGACAGGGAATGATCGGTTAGCCACCCTCCATTATTTTAAATTCATATTCTCAATTATCTGAAGCACCGTAAGAGGATAAAGTTGCATAGAAAAGAAACGTAGACGTAAGGTGCAATTGATGTGGCTTTTTGACAATTCTACACCAGTACGTAACCTACAAGATTCACTATTCTTTTTTTTTAAATTGCATGTTTGATATTTTTGGACACACAATTAATTCCAAGGACATGGCCATGTATTTAATGTCAGTTTTGGGTTTAGATACAGAGAATATCCCACTTGCATGTTACTTTAAAGTGAGTAAATATTTATAACTAATTTTTAGTTTTACTTTTTTCCTCTTTCATTTAGCAGAGCTGAGTAGGATTGATGTGCAATAAAGAATTTCACAGAAATGGAACCATTGATCAAATTTATACTAATCCGTACACTAACTAATAGACATAACGAAATTCAAGGAAATGGAACTCGTGATCAAATTAAGACTAAACCATATGCTGACCTGCTGCATATGGACTGATGTACACACATGTAACCATTATATGCAGAAACTCCATTTTAAACTGATAAGATAATTTAAATAAAATGTTAATTTCACATATTCCATTGGGAATCAATTATCTTATAAAAACTATATTTGATTAGGGAATCCATTAATCTTATAATAATTTATTTATTTATTAAAATTATAATTACCACAAATTTAATAAAATAATATTAATTACAATCGCCAAAAATATGCTTAAAGTTTATATATAGTTATGTATTTAGAAATTATATTTAATTTAAATATTTCAAAATTATTTAATTTTGATTTATTCTATTTAATTTTATTTTGATTTAAAAAAAATTATTCTCTTATATTTTAATATATAGATATTTATAAATAATTGTTCTATAATATTAATAGTAAGATTTAAGATTTTTGTGATCCATAATGTAAATAAATGTCTTTTTCATTAATCACATTATTAGGATTTCGTAGACTTTCATAAATGTGGTTTATCTTGGTGAAAAAGCCAATCATTGCCCAGAGTTAACCGTTAAAAACTAGCCGTTAGTAAATTAGTTATTAAGGTAAATAATATTCAAATAGGTTGTTGCGAAATATTTTTTAAAAGATTATATATTTATTTATTAAATGAGTTAAATTTTAGAGAATTCTTGAATTAAATAATATCATAAGTTTTAAGAATTAGTTAAAATTTGATGATGATGATGATGAACGTCCGCTAAGACCAATGCGGCCTATCCGACCTCAAGAAAAGAATCTAAGTTTGATTCTTCAAAATCTTATTTCTATGATCAAAGAGAAGGGAAATAAGCGCTCCAAGATTTCTATAGGAAGGTTGGATTAATAGGTTGAGAAGATTGGAAGTGTGACAGATGTTAGGGAATTGAGAGCAGATGTGAGTAAGAGTCAGGCAATTAAGAATGAAGTTCTTTTCATCTTCCACCTGCTTAGTATAGCAGATCTGCCAAATTCTATCTTTCCAAGGAGTCTTGGGAATAAACCACCTCTTGGTCTCACTTCGAAGCTCATGAGAATTAGTTCTAATCCTAGCGATGTTCATTTTTTTCTTAGTGCTAGTCAACATAGAGATATACTTTTGATTATCAAGGGTGGGGTTGATCACCTCCTTATAGTATCTTAGCTTCCTTTTACCCTCCAACTCTTGATCCTCCCACAAATTGTCCTTAAAATTGGAGGTAATAATATTTTTGACACTATCTTTGTTTCTCATACTGAGCTCCTCCATAATTACCAATGGTTGAGCCAAGACTGGGAATCCTTATGCCACCCGCGCTTGAGGCGCAAGTGGAGTTTTTGACTACTGTTAGAAGCAATTTTTGGGAGCCTTTTTGGATTCCATGTTGTAAAGCCTCTTCTTATACATCAGATATCTAAACACAACCATAATTTCAATGGGGAACAAACCAAATTTGAGCAAGAGGATAGGATAGGGAGTATTTCCCTTGATCTTAAGGTCGTAGGTTATGAATTACTTTTGAATCATCTCAATCTCCCTCCATGACTCTTTGGATATACTGCAACTTCAGAATTCACATCCGTATAAGACAACAGGGGTGAGGAGAGTCTCAAAGAGGAATCTCTTCTTACTCCAAATGTAAAGATTGAACAACTTACAAATGTTTTCAAGCTCATTATAGAATTTCCAACCTCCAATAATCTTTTTCTTGATGCTATAATTCCAGTTGAATTGAGGAAGGAAGTAAATGCCTAAATGTTTATAAGAAGATACCTGCTCTAAGCATTGGTTTTTATACACAAAAATACCATAGGTGATATTCTTGTATTTAATGATCATGACTTCAGTATTTTTGGTACTAACTGTCATACCCATCTTGAAGCAGTGGGCATGAACAGTCTGAAGTTGCTTGTTAAGGTCATCATGAATTTTTGCAAGAAGAACAATATCATCGGCATAAAGGAGAAGAGTAATGAGAACACCAACAAGCTTGGTGCCCTTGCACCCCGCAATTTCCAGACACTCCTATAGCTTATTAATGTATATGCCAAAAAGGGTGGGGGATAGGTAGCACCCTTGCTTAACTACGATATTTCATTTAATGTCTTTAGACCACCCCTCATTGGTCTTAAGCTTGGCAGTGATGGTCTCGTAGAGACGGATCACCGAAATCCTCAACTCATGAGGGACCATGATCTCTTTAAGTCTCTCCCAAAGTTTATCCCAAGGAAAAGTGTCGAAAGATTTTCTAAAGTCCAAAAAACAACATAAGAGATCGACTTTACTATTGCGACATTCTTCTGCAATGACTCTCAAAGTGACAAGATGGTCAATAGTCGAGTGATGGTCAATTCTTAAGGCTTATGATATTATTTAATGTGAGAATTATTTATTAAAATTAACCCATTTAATAAATAAATATATAATATTTTAACAAATATTTCCTAACAACTCATTTGATATTATTTATGTTTTGAGAGTGTAAACTTCTGTGATCCATATCTGTTTACAAAAATCTTCTAGAAAATCACATTATCATTTAAAGGGTCGATGTGTTTTGAACTACTCAGTGTAATTCATTATTTAATTTAATAACTAATTCACTAACTACTAACTCTAGGCAATAACTTTGGGCAATGATGCATCCATACTATTTATTCCTAAAGATCGATTGGAATTTTCACCTTGTCCTGAGGATGAACCACATTAGTTGGTTCCAAATGTCGACCAAATCCTAATGATGTGATTAATCTGAAAGAAAATGATTTAAAATATCAATTGTATTTTTAAATAATAATATTAAACTTAATTATTATATACTTCTTATTCCATACTTAATTAACAAATTCATCAAATAACTCCTAAACATTATCTTTTAAAGGGTCGATGCGTTTAGAACTACGCAGTGTAGTTCATTATTTAATTTAATTACTAATTCACTAATAGTATTTAATTTAATTACTAATTCACTAATAGCTAACTCTAGGGAATAAATTTGGGCAATGATGCATCCATACTTTTTATTCTTGAAGATCGATTGGCTTTTTCACCTTGTCCTCAGGATGAACCACATTATTTGGTTCCAAATGTTGACCAATTAATATTAAACTTAATTATTATATACTTCTTATTCCATAATTAATTAATTAATTAACTAATTCATCAACTAACTCCTAATGGCTAACTCTGTACCAGACGCATCTTTAATATTTCACCTGCAATATAGATTGATTTTTTCACCTTTATCCTCACGACGAACCTTTATAAATAGTTCCAAGTATCCACTGTAACTTTATAAAGTGATTAATTAAAAAAACATTTCATAATCAATATGAATCACAAAAATCTAAAACAAAATATTAAAAAAAAAAAATTAACACAAAATTGTAATTTATTTAAAAATCACTTATATAATAAAATATATTAATTAGATTCGTGAAATATACAATCATATACAAGTTATAAGTCAGCAATCATCCTCCCTATTATATAAAAACCATACACAATTCCTTTTTTCAATCCTATGTATCGAATCTCCAACTCCCTTCAAAAGTGCTATGTACCAATCTATAACATATTTCGTAAACATGGGTTGAATATTTACACTGCATTGTTTCGTTCGACAATACACATTAAATTCATTAATTTATTTGACAAGTTAATTCCTCTTACAACTTTGATATAAAATGAAGAAAAAACCCATAAAATCCTAATAGTGTGAACATTAAAAGCTTCTCAACATAAAAATTTAAATAATTATTGTTTGAGATAATGCCTCCATTATTGTGAATACTACAGTTTAGGGATTGGTTTGGTGTGTTGGAGGATGTTGAGAGATTCTCTCAACTACTCCCTCCAAGAATGGAATTAGTTGGATCTCAGCAGCACTATAAATATTGTAATGTATTAGTTTGATTTAATATAGAAAATAATTATTTGTGTGTAAATGCTGTGCGTTTCTGCTCTCTCCAATTTCTAATATGGTATCGGAGCCTCTACTGGCTTAAATCCCTCACGGGATGGCCAGAAAGATGCCGAGTTTATATTCTCTCCAGGGGACGAGTTTCACTCCAGAGAAAGGTCGAGTTTCATCCTACAGACTAAAGCTGGACTGCGCAGTGGGTATACAAGAAAAACGTTTTGTTGCTACAAATAAATCGTTTTCCTCTTGAGTGCCAAGGGTTCCATATATCAGTTCTGAGTTTTCTTCCTTGTATGGTATGAATCTGTTCCAGAAGAAATCAAAGTTGCAATGGCTATAACACGAGATTGAGTGTAGAATTGTTGAAGTGTTCAAACGCTGGAAGAGACTAAGAGTTGTTGCGTTGCTTGCTGAAGATTATGCTAGGCCTGTAGGGGTTGTATTCTTTTGAGCATACTCCTGTATCATTGGGAGGTAGTAATAGGATGCAAAGATTAGAAAAGAGTTCAAATTATTTTGCTTCAGCAGTGAATCAAGAGGTCGAATGCTCTGGTGAGACTGATAATATAAGCCTCAAGTTTATTGTCCCGTGAGCCACATTTCGAGCTGTCTATTTCCTTCTCTACTATCTACAAGGAAGTAGCTGGATATGCAAGGGACCAAGCATTAAAATCTAAGAGAGCGTGATCGGCAGGCTCAAAAAAACTCTGCCACGATTTATTATATGGATTGATTTATTATAAATGCGTTATGCATATATGAATACACACTCTTCATATGTACTCCAGATTGACTGCATCTGCGGTTAACACCCTATATTTCATGAAGGCGGCCATTTGTGAGAAGCCAAATGGATAAGAAGCAGAGGGTCCCATCGTATAGTAATAATTTCCAGTTGTGTGCAAGCTCAGCAGAGTGGACGCGTAAAGGAGGCAACCACAGGTGTGCTATACACTACTGCATATGAAGTTGCCATGGGTGTATTCTATGGCCTTGGAGCTGTGGTGTATGAAACAAGGATTCCGGTTCGATGGAAGCTGCAAATTTATTTGCAAAAGACGGAGGCAACAACGGAGCATGAATTAATTCGTGTGTCCACAGCTCTGTTGTGAAAGAAAATCTGCTTTGAAGTCCGTGGTTAATAGAATATTTATTAAGTTTGCTAATTTTGATAATTGAGTGGTGTGCATAGTTATCATTATTTTGTTTGTAAATTATTGAAGAAGAACCAATTATTGAACAAATTAGCATTATTTAAATTAGTCGTTCTTGACGTTCTACGGGGACGAGAGAACAATTGGCTAATTTGATTGTGTGAAGTTGTTACACGCTGATGGATCTTGTCGTTTCTCGGGGCTTCAAGAGCATCGATTCTGATTTTCTAAGCCAAGATCATGTGTAAAGGTCACTTTGTTGGATTAATCACTAATCATATTAAATATCCAGAATAGTTTCCTATAGAATGTTGAAATTTATTCTTCGGGGTTATTTCACGGATGGAAATATTTCCATAGGATGGTTCGATTAATCGAGACTCTTCTTCGGGGGTGTCCGAATCTTTGATCTTACAAATTCGTGTGCTTTGGTCGAATAAATATTTTAAATGGGTTGAATGGCGGCTCGAAAATGGTGGAGAAAAGAGCGTTGTGTATGAGATCTCAGAGTGAGTACAAATGTTAATGAAGACAGGGCGGACAAATGTTTGTATTAAATTAGTATGTTCTCCATTTTTGTAATGTAGGCATTAAAGGGGGTGTTTGAGATAATGCCTCCAGCATATTGTGCATACTACGATTTAGGGATAGTTTGGTGTGTTGGAGGATGTTGAGAGATTCTCTCAACTACTCCCTCCAAGAATGGAATTAGTTGGATCTCAGCAGCACTATAAATATTGTAATGTATTAGTTTGATTTAATATAGAAAATAATTATTTGTGTGTGAATGTTGTGCGTTTCTGCTCTCTCCAATTTCTAATAATTATTAAATGTACATTAATTTCATGACATATTTCAGGGTAAAATTAATTAAAATCGTAGAAACTAATTAACTTATAGTTTTAAATTATTATTATTATTATTGTTATTATTATTATATATATATAATATGAGATTTTTAATTATTATGATTTATTCTCATTTTATTATAGAAATTTTTAATTTCTAAATAGATTTTGTTATAATATGATCGATCAATATCATGAATTATTAACACTATATGCATGAAAAATTATAATTCACTTCATATTACATTTGTTTATATGATAATGTTTTGAATTAATCAATTTAATTAAAAGAGAAAAAATTCCATCACTACTTTAGAAATACATATTTATCTTTGATTTGTGTATACTATTATAAATATTCTAGAATATTCCATTGTGGCTAAATCCTTACCATCCACTTAATCACTTTTTATTTAAATAAATTAAAATTTTGGAAGTCTTATTTCAAAATAAACACTCCTATTAGCATGATTTTTATAGTTAAAAGTCATAAAATTGATCATAACTAAACAATAAAAAATTTATAATTTTACCACAATTATACATGAATAAGAATGATAACAATAATTCTTCGAAACCACAAATAAATCTAAATTTCTCACATAAAACACATTTTTTTTTTACTAAATAAATATTAGAATTAATTTTCTACCTCATTTCTCATACCTGATATCGTAACAATAATTCTTCGAAACCACAAATAAATCTAAGTTTCTCACAAAAAAAACACATTTTTTTTTTACTAAATAAATATTAGAATTAATTTTCTACCTCATTTCTCATACTTGATATCGATCGTAATCATCTCATCTAACATCATTTTAATCATCCTAATAATACAAATCATATTATAATTTATTTTATGCCGTTCGTTTCTCTTACTCCATGTTTTAAACACTTCATCTAACATCATCTTCATCTCCATTATACTATTATAATTTATGTTGTAACAAAATTACACAACAATATATGCCCATTTAGCAAAATTTTTTATCCTCCCCACAATGGGTGTTCACACGGTGTCGCCCTCCCTTATTTGAAATGAGTCCCATGTAATTAAGGAAGGGTGGTAAAGTGTCTACGAAATGAAATTCTGCATTTAACATAGTACACTCACAGTTGATGGGAAATTTGATAGTTCTTGGAAGCTGCTAAAATGATCGTCTTTCTCACATGGAAGTTTGGGCAAGGACAATTTGCCATGAATTCAGCTTGCAGACGAATCTTGATGGTAATCATGGAAACTTTTGGGCGATCGATCAAGTATTATGACGCAAGGTCATGGGAGAATATTTTAAATGAGCCGAATGATGCACTTCTTGTTTCCTATAGTATCATAAATGATCACTCCTCATATTGTCTCAAAAGAAATTTTGAAGATGCCATTTCTAGAATACATTGGTTTAAATGGAGGGTGGGCCAATGGAAATTTCGCCATGGAGCTTCCACTACATGTATGTTTAGTTATTGTTATTGTAACAATTTTCGGTTAAAATTTTATGTAATAAAGTTATTAAAGACAAAGTAAGACCTTGGTCATGAGACACGTATTCTGATATGGATCTTGGGAAAAAACATAGTGACAGGGATCACTTGTGATTAATTAATGGCTTTGGAAATTGACAAAGGAGATGACAAAGGATTTCAAAAGGAAAAGTGGCATTTATTGACATTTACTTATGAAAATAATGGAAAATAGGAGAAAGGGAAGGTGAAAGGTCACATGTTGCATGCGAAGAGGAAAATAATGGAAATTGAAGGAAAATAGAGGCCTCATTAATAAAAAGGTTTCCGAGGATTAGTTTGTAACCTTTTGTCAGTTCAGTTTTGGAGCTCTCATTCTACTCTCTCTCTCTCTCTATCGTACTCTTGTAAACTTAGAGTTCTTTTGGAGCACTCTTGGATGAGTGTGGCATACTTGGGATTTGGAGCAAGAAGGAAAAGGAAAAGTAGGAGAGCACAAGAGGACATCGGGATCAACAACTACAATGAGTTTTTCTTGCATGTTTGATTTAATTGCTAGTTTTGGCATGCATGGAACATCCATGTGGTTCCTTGGTTATGATCTATCATTGGCATGTAGGATTTCCTGGATTTAAAATGGTTTTTCTTAGCCTTTCCATTTCCTAGATAACCATGGTGTTGTGGGTTTACCTTTGTTTTCTGGTTGGTGCTTATGTTCCTTATGGTTGTGGGTTGAGTTACTACTTCCTGGAACCCTTGGTTGGGCAAACACTTTGGAAGCCTTGTAACAACTTGGGTTGAGTTACTAGTATTGGAATCGTTGGTTGGAAAAATAGTTTAGAAGTCCTTCATGGGTTGAATTAATAGTCAAGGAATCCATGGTTGGAAAAATTCTCTGGAAGCCTGAAAAAGGTTATGTGTTGAGTTACTCGTCCTAGAATCCATGGTTAGAAAAAACGCTTTGAAGCCTTGGACAACTTGTGTAGAGGCCGATCTGGTGATGGTTAATGATGTCTAACTGTGAGGTGGAATCAATGATTGAGGGTTGAGGTGGTTTGGGCTCTAGAAGCCTTGGTTTGGTTTATTCCACAAGATCCCATATTCATGCTTGGAATATGGCACGGGGGTGATTGGTTGAAATAGATATTTGGTTCATTCCAATCTATGGTCGAGTGGTACGTGGAAGTCCCAGACCTGGTTGCATTTTTCATATGTCAATAAGATTTATTTTCCTCTTGTATTTGATGGGTATATGTACTTGTTATTATGTGATATTGATGGTTGTTTTATCTTTGTTATTATGTTAGTTACATGTTGGTTATAAGCATGGTTTATGATAGACTTAAGTTATGGTTCTCATAATGTTTTAGTTAGTATGTGAAATGTTAATGAATGAATGATCTAATAGTAACTATTTGTCACAGGTTTACCCCAGTGGACAGGTTAGCTTGGGTAAATGTGGGAGGAGGGAATTATAGGATGGTATCAGATCATGGTTCCATTTTCCTTGGGTGATTTCTGGTTTTTGTTCTCCTGCGATGAATGTGTTGCCATATGTACATGTCGGGTGCACATGTGTGCTTATGGTTGTGTTCTATGTGCTTGTTGAGTATGCCTAGTGGTGGTCATGGTTGTCATTGTGATGTCATGAAAAATTTGATGGTGTTGTTTTCAGGATGTGTTCATCATGAATGCATGTCAATGTTTGTATGTATTTGTATGCATGTGTGTCATACATATGTTTTTATGCATGCATTATTTCTAGTTGGTGTTGTATTTGTGGCATCATGCATGGTAACTGGATGGTGATTAAGATGATATCCATAAATTGTTATGATTTTGATTATACATGTATTGTACTAATTTGGTTGATCTTGTAGATGAGATATCATCCCCTTAACTATACTGAGGTATGTTGGTTATGTTTATGGTTTGGTTTAGCTGAGATGATATGCTTGCAGGAAGATAAGAACAAATATGGCTAGCATAATGGTAGACTACAATTCACGAGATTATCCATACAGATTAGATTTACAACATGGTGATGAGTACTCCCCTCACATAGCAGACAATTTCAGAAGATTGAAGGAAGAAATAAGAAGTTGCAAAGAAGATAATGAAAGAATCATTCAATCATAGGAAATACTTGCTAGGGAACATGATAAACAAGCAAAAGTTAATGAAGATATCCTTCAAAGCTTGTCAAAATTTTAGAGACAAGGACCTCTTAGAATCAATCATGGAAAGAGGAACGAACTAATGGAGCATATGGTAGCAGGCCACATGTTGGATAGAGATGATATGACTAGAGATGACATATTATTGGAAACACCTGATAGAAGAGGTAGTGTACATGGGATTTACTCTTGTTCTAGTTCAAACATGTATCATGTTCATCGTCGCTATCATCCATACAGGAGGAATGATAGGGGATATTTTCCAGATGAGTTGAAGAAATCAAATCCACCTACATTTGATGGAGAAATGAAGAAGTCACGGGATGTATAAGCTTGGTTGCTTGGAATGAATAAGTTATTTATATTGCATGATTACTTAGTGAACATGAAGGAAATAGTAGCTACATTTAGTCTTAAAGGTAAACAAACATCTGCTGGGAAGACATAAAAAATGTCAGAGGTATTCATGAAGAGGAGTTTACTTGGAGTGAGTTCAAGAGACTATTAAGGAAGAAGTATATATAGGAGAGATATTATGATGACAAGGAAAAATATTTATATGAGTTGAATATGGGATATATGCCCGATGAGGAGTATACCAACATATTTTTGGAGTTATTGAGGTATGTTCCTTATCTGAAGGAGGAGAAAGCAAATATTCAGAGATTCATCAGTGGGTTGTCAGTAGCATTCAAAGTAAATATTCAGTTTGATGAGTCGAGACCATTGGAGGAAACCCTTAGGAAACTAAAGCATTGTTATGAGAAATCAATGCGCAGATCTGAGAATAATCATGATTGGAAAGGTAATTAAAAAGATAAAGGGAAATAGGATAAGAAGAAAACAATACCTCAGGACATATGTAAAAAAAGAGAATGTAGCATCACTTAAGAAATTCAATGCATTTGATAGAGGACAAGAATTTCAGTTTGAGGAGAATAACAAGGGTACTGTAGGTTGGAGGCCTTTACAATGTTGGACTCGTTGAAAATATCATCACAGGCGAGATTGTCCATAACAGCAGGATGGTAGACTGCAGATCTACAATGATAAAGAGGCATAGACAGTGGGGGATGTTGGAAAAATTATTCCTCATAGTTGTGTAGGGTTGGATAACAGGAAGGAAGATCATTAGACATCTATTATCGATATGGATGGTAAGATTTATGATCAAGTTGTTTCTATTCTGATTGAACCTGGATCTAATTATAGTTATGTTAATCCTGAATTCATTGATAAGTGTGGTTTGATTAAAAAAGTGCATGCAGAGTCTTGGTTAGTGTAGTTGGATATAGATACAAAGAAAAGAGTTCATCACTGGGTAATAGCTTCTGCACTGTGACTGAACGGTATGCCTACATCAACACATTTGAATGTACTTCCATTGGGATCATATAGTATGTTGTTGGGTATGGACTGGTTGATCTTCATAGGACTAAAGTGGATTGTTATGACAAGTTAATTGAGTGATTGGATGACAATTGGGAACAAAGAATATTACAGGGTAAGAAGAAAGTTATGCCAATAATAATGGTTACAACTATGCAGGAAAAGTGTAGTTTCCTGAAATGGTTTGTGATATTTGTAGTACATATTTCTAGTGATAAAGGAAAGGATACCGAGGATGCAGAAGTATTTAATAGGTATTTGGTTCTACAAAAGTTTTAGGATGTTCTTTCCGCAGAGATTTTAGATTTTCCGCCTCACAGGGAAGTGGAATTTTCTATTAAGTTGGTACCAGGGGCAACACGAGCATCAAAGATACCATACAGGATGAGCACATAAAATTTAGTGGAATTGAATTTCTAGTTGAAGGAAATGCTTGAAAAAGTGTACATTATGCCAAGTGTGTCGTCGTGGGGTGCACCAATATTGTTTGTGAAGAAAAAGGTTATGCATTGATTACATGAAATTGAACAATGTGGAAATCGAGAACAAGTATCCATTGTTGAGGATCGATGACTTGTTTGATCAGTTGAAGGGAGCAACAATGTTCTTGAATATTGATTTGAGATTAGGATGTCATCAAGTACGCATTAAAAAAGTGGACATCTACAAGACTTCTTTCAGGACCAGGTATGAGAATTATGAGTTTGTTGTAGTTCCTTTCAGTTTGACTAATGCTCCAACTACTTTTATGTGCTTGATAAATAATGTATTGTGTCCTTATCTGGATAAGTTTTTTATTGTATTCATTGATGATATATTGATATATTCTAAGAATAAGGAAGAACATGTTGAACACTTAGAAAAAATATTAAGGTTTAAGGAGTGTATGTTTCCACAGTCAAGAACGTAATGTTGTTGAGAAATTTTGGAAACCTGTATATTTTGTTTGAAGAGCCTGACGTTTCGAGTGAACACTTCACCCATATTGAGGGGCAAGAAGCATAACAGATGATAGGAAGAGTGTTGGACCACAATATATAGATAAGTAGCAAAAACTAGCCATTAGAGAGATGGAAAATTAAGGGAACATTGATAAATTGACTAATTCAAAGAGATGATTGACTTATTTAAATTTAAAATCAAAATCAAAATTAAATGATTTAATAAACAAAACTAGCCATTAGAGAGATGGAAAAATATGGGAATGTTGATAAATTGACTAAATAAAAGAGATGATTGATTTATTTAAATTAAAAAAATCAAAATCAAAATTAAATTATTTGATATGATTATTATAGGAGTTAATGGTATATTGTTTGATTTATAAAAATGAATAAAAATAAGAATATTAGAAATATAGAGATTTTTTTTTAAAGTATTAAATTAAATTGGTCAAATTTCAAAAGAGTTGGGGGGTTAAACAATCAAATTAGAACTAGTATTATGTTATAATTATTGCATTTATAATTTAATACAATAATATAAAAGGACTATAGAATTCAAATCAAAAAATTAAGTTTGAATTATAATAAAAAAATTAAATTTATGAATTGGAGTCAATATAGAGTTGGTGAAGAAATGAAATGGTGAAGAAATGAGATATCTAAAATAGCAACGATGGAAATTGAGAGGGGAATTTTGGATTATATTAATTAAATTAATTGAATATTGATGAGGAATTGACCTTGAGAAGAGAAATATTAATCAAATAAAGAATTTAAAGTAGGGCAAGGGTTGGGGGGGGTTAAACTTAAGGAGAAATTAAAGGAAGAAGAGTCTAGGAAATTTTAGAATTTGAATTAGAGGAAATGAGTTTATATGATATAAAATGGATGGTGAGTTTCCAAGAATGAATTAATTGATACCCATCATCTAGGTTGAAGTTATTAGGATTTTTATCAATTTCAAAGGCTTCCCTAATGACTTGGTTGGAATGGTACGAGGAAAATGATAAATATGATAAAGACAATGCCTCTGTTATTATGAATTCAACAAATTACCATCGTAAGATGGTTTATATTCTTTCGTCATCTTCTTACCATCTCTGAACTAAAAAACCCCTCTAATCTATTACCAACGAGGTCACCAAATTCATTAAAGCCTCTTCCCTTGACCCAACCATCCAAAAGCTCATTATCCCCCTTAACCCCATTACCCATAGGATTTATGGTCAATCAAAAATTCACAAGCTACATATCCCCCTTAGACCTATCGCAGTTCTATAGAAGGTCCCACCTATGCCCTCTCCAAATTCCTTGCTAAAAAACTTCATCCCTATTCTGGCCATTCTACCTCCTTCATCAAAGACTTCACTGACTTCATCTAGCACATCAAGACCCTTAAGATTGAGGAGAATGACATCATGGTTAGCTTTTATGTCATCTCATTCTTTACCAAAATTCTTTTCCTTGAGGCCATTGATCTCATTTCTGAGCTTGTATATTCTGAAAATCTTAACCTTTTCAAAATTATTTTAACCACCACCTTGTTCACCTTTGACGAGGTTTATTACGAATCAACTGAGGGCATAACCATGGGATCTGCCCTCTCCCCTGTGTCTCTAGCATTTTTATGGAGCACTTTGAAACCAAGTCCCTTAAAACCTTCCACCTCAAACTTAAATGTTGGAATAATTTCATAGATTACACCTTTGTCATATGGTCCCATGGTATACCTATTCTCCACGAACTTCTTTCACATCTCAACAACCTCTCCCCCCACGTCCAATTCACTATGGAGCTGGAAGAGAACCAATCCCTTCCCTTTCGAGATGTTCTTGTCTCACGCCTCTATGATGGTTCCCTAACCCATCATGTCTACCAAAAGAATAATCATATGGATAGGTACCTTCATGCTAACTCCCACCACAATCATGCTAAAAAATATGGCATTCTCAAAACCCTTGCCACCCGAGTCATTCAAATCTCCTACTCCCAATCCTTTCCAAAATAAAAATCCTATCTCTCTAGAGCTATTAAGTATAATGGCTACTCCTCTTCCCAGATCAATAAGGCCTTCTAGTCTAGTTTCCATCCCCACCCTAAAAACCTTCCTAGCCCCCCTCCCTTAGCCAAGGTAACCCTTCCTTACATTCAAGGGGTTATTGGTCATTTATCCAGGATCCTCTTTAAAAATAACATAAAAAACTTCTTTAGGCCCTAGCGAACCCTCAACCAACTCTTCGGATCAGCCAAGTCTAAAAATTACCCTATGTTAGGTCCCATAGTATATGATATTCCCTTTCTCATGTGGAAAGTCTTACATAGGACAAAGCTATAGATCCTTTAAAAATCGGATGAAAGAACACATGGTTGACACCATCCACAACCGCATTGCAAAATATGCCATTGTTGAGCACTCCCATTATACCAAACACCTTATTTTTTTTTACAAATCTAAAATCCTAAGATCCACCCCATACCATTCCAACAGGGTCATTAGGGAAGCCCTTGAAATTGAAAAAAAATCCTAATAAATTTAACCGAGAAAATGGATATCAATTAAATCATTCCTGGAAAACCACCATCCTATTTCTATCATCTAAACACATTTCCTCTAATTCAAATTCTAACATTTTATAAACCCTTCTTCCTTTACTTCTCCTTAAGTTTGGTCCCCCCTGCCTTCCCCTTTCCCCACTTTAAATTCTTTCTTTGATTAATATTTCTCTTCTAAAGGTCAATTCCTCATTAATATTTAATTAATTTAATGCAAAATTACCCTCTCAATTTCCATCGTTGTCATTTTAGATATATCATTTATTCACTAACTCTATATTGACTCCAATTCATAAATTTAATTTTTTTATTATAATTCAAACTTAATACTTTGTTTTGAATTCTAAAGTCCTATTATATTATTATATTAAATTATAAATCCATTAACTATAACATAATAATAATTCTAATTTGATTGTTTAACCCCCAGTTTTTTTTTTGAAATTTGACTAATTCATTTTAATTCTTTTTTCTCTATATTTGTAATATTCATCTATTCATTTTTATAAATCTAACAATCCATGGTTAACTTATATATATATATATATATATATATATATATATATATATATATATATATATATATATAATTAAAATTTAAATAAATCAATCATCTCTTTTATTTAGTCAATTTATCAACGTTCCCTTAATTTTCCATCTCTCTAATGACTAGTTTTGTTTATTAAATAATTTAATTTTAATTTTGATTTTAAATTTAAATTAATCAATCATCTCTTAGACTTAGTCAATTTTTCAACATTCCCTTAATTTTCCATCTCTATAACAACTATTATTTTCTCCTTATCTATATATTCTGGTACAACACTCTTCCTATCAACTGCTAAGCTTCTTGCCCTTGAAGATGGGTGAAATGTTCACCCGAAATGTGGGCTTTTCGAATAAAGTACACAAGTTTCCACAAGTTCTCAACAACATAGTATTGAGATTGCTGAGAGAGCATCATTTGTATTGTAAGCTATGCAAATGAAATTAATTTTAGACATAGGTACATTACTTGGGGCATGTTATCTCCAAGGAAGACATAGTAATGGACGTAGAAAAGATAAAAGCTATTATGGAATGGGTAGCTCCTAGGAATGTGGATGAGGTAAGGTCATTTATGGGGTTAGAAGTTTATTATAGGAGGTTTATTAGAAAATTCTCATAGATATATTATCCTATCACATCGTCGCAAATGAAAGGTAAGAAATTTGAATGGACAGAGGAATGTGCAACTGGTTTTGAACAGTTGAACCAATTGTTGAAAAACGCTCTAGTTTTAAAGATTGAAAATCCAAAAAAAGAATTTGTGGTATGTACGGATGCATGCAAGACAAGAATTGGTGGAGTATTAATGCAGGAAGTACTAGCAGTGTGCTATGAATTAAGGAAATTGAATGAGCACGAGAGAAATTATGTCACACATGATCTTGAGTTAGCAGTGATCGTTCATGGATTGAAGATGTTGATGCACTATTTTATTGGCAGGAGGTTTTTATTAATGACCAATCAAAATGGATTGAGTTATGTATTTGAAAAACTGAACCCGAATGCTAGACATGCCAGATGGTTGGCCATGATCAGTGAGTTCGACTTTGCGATCAGATACATTAAAGGTAAAGAGAACATGGTTTTAGATGCTCTTAGTAGGCATATACAGATAAATCACATAAAAACTATGAGTTCATATGGGATAGATCTACATGATTAGATCTTATAGGTAGGTCAATAGGATGATAGGTATAGGGACCTTATGCACAAGTTACAATAGGGTATAGGTTATCAGGATGTGGAATATCGTCTCACAACATATGGTTTGGTCAGATTTAAGGCAAGATCTATGTTTTGGACAACAATGAGATCAATTATCTTATCTTGAGATAATTTCATGGTAATTTGTATTCAGGTCACCTGGGATATCATAAAATATTGACAACTATGAAGAAATTATATTATTGGTCGAATATGAAGCTATAAGTGGCAGAGTTTGTGGCTAAATGTTTAGATTGTCAACAATTAAGGGCAGAGTGTAAGCATCCAGGTGGATTACTATAGCCGATTATGATTCCAGAGTGGAAATGGGAGGTCATTTCTATGGATTTCATCACAAGTTTTATGAAGACATCTAGACAACATTATTCCATAATGGTTGTAGTGGACATGTTGAAAAAGGTAGCGCACTTCATTCCCATGAAATCTATGTATTTAATGAGTGATGTGACAAACATATTCATCAAAGATGTGGTGAGTTTGCATGGTGTGCTGAAGAATATTGTGTCAGATAGGGATGCTAAGTTCACTTCTAGGTTCTGGAAAGAGTTATTTGTAGGTTTGGGTACAAATTTGGCCTTTAGCACAACTTATCATCCACAGACAGATGGATAGATGGAGAGGGTCAAAAGATTTTAGAGGATATGTTCAGAATCTATGTGATGCATCAACAGTGAAAGTGGGAAGAGTATCTACCATTGGTTGAGTTCTCTTACAAAAATGAGTATTAGGAGTCTCTAAGAATGAGTCTATTTGAGGCATCGTATGGGTGGAATTGTAATACTCTTATCAGTTGGAGTGATCCACTTAACAGGGTATTGATTAGACCGGATATGTTAGCAGAGATGGAACATAAAATGTAGGTAATTAAGATGAATTTAAAGGTAGCAAGGATAGAAAAAATAGATATGCAGATCAACACAGGGTGTTTAAGGAGTTTTAGGTTTAGGAACATGTGTACTTACACATCAAGCCCAAGAAGATATCCTTAAGGATTGCACCATGTGCAGAGATGACGCCTCAGTATTAGGGGCCTTTTGATATTTTTGAGAGGATTGGACCAGTGGCCTACATATTTTCACTACCTCTGACAATAAAAGCCCATGATGTTTTCCATGTTTAATTTATTAAGAAGTATATTCAAGATGACGATCATGTGATTTCCTTATCTGTATTGCAGGTGGATTTAGAAGGATAATTCCAGCCGGAACCTCAATGCATTTTGCAGAGAAAGATGCTCATGCTCCTGAACCGAGCAGGTTAAAGTGCAGTGGAAGCACTTTGGGCCCAATGAAGCTATATAAAAGATGGCTGATTAGATGTGAGCTATGTATCCTTCCTTCTTTTCCAGTTGAGGCAAAGTAGTTTTATTATATGTGTTGATGTTGTGTTTTGGTCACGTCCCTGGATATGTATATGTATGTAACCACTACATCAAGTTGTGTTATAAATATCTAATAAGCGGTATGGTTGTCATGTTGGTTATGCTGGTTTGATTTTAGCAGGTTATTCATTGTAACTATTGCATCGCGATAAGTTATAAAGATCCATAATAAGTATATTTTGTTTTTTCAGTGGTTTTGCTGGTTGTAGGTGTCATTGAACACTTAGGATGTTGTTCCCCTAAGGGGGAGGGGTATGTAACAATCTCAAGTTAAAATTTCATGTAATAAAGTTAATAAAGGAAAAATAATAGCTTGGTTATGGGACACGTATTCCAAGTTGAATGTTGGGAAAAAACATAGTGACATGGATCGCTTGTGATTAATTAATGGTTATGGAAATTAACAAAGACAATGGAAAAGGATTTTGAAAGGAAAAGTGGAATTTACTGGCATTTATTGGCATTTATTTATGAAAATAATGGAAAATAGGAGAAAAGGAAGGTGAAAGGAAACAGGTTGCATGCAAGGAGGAAAATAATTGAAATTGAAGAAAAATAGAGGCCTCATTAATAAAAAGGCTTATGAGGATAAGCTTGTAACCTTTTGTTGGTTCAGTTTTCAAGATCTCATTCTATTCTATCTCTCTCATACTCTTGGACACTTCAAGTTTTCTTCGAGCACTCTTGGAGGAGTGTGGCATAATTGGGATTTGGAGCAAGAAAGCAAAGGAAAATTAGGAAAGCACATGAGGACATCAGGATCGACAACTACAACAGGTTCTTCTTGTAGGTACTGAGTTGCATGTATGCTTTATTTTCTATTTTTTGCATGCATGACACATGCCTGTGGTTCCTTGGTTATGATGTTTCATTGGCATGGAGGATTTCCTGGTTTGACAATGGTTTTTCCTAGAGTTTCCATTTCTTGGATATCCATGGTGTTGTGGGTTTACCTTTTTTTTTTGTTGCTTATTATGTTCCATATGGCTGTGGGTTGATTTACTAGTTCCTGGAAGCCTTGGTTGGAAAAACGCTATGGAAGCCCTGTAATAGCTTGGGTTGAGTTACTAGTCCTGGAAGCCGCTGTTTGGAAAAATTCTCTAGAAGCCCTTGGTAGGTTGAGTTACTAGTCCTGGAAGCGCTAGTTGGACAAGCACTCTAGATTTGAAAAGGAAAAAAGGAATTATTGACATTTTATTTATGAAAATAATGGAAATTAGGAGAAAAGGAAGGTGAAAGGTCACAAGTTGTATGTATGGATGAAAATGAAGGAAAATAATGGAAAATTAAGAAAACATAGGCCTCATTAATAAAAAGGCTTCTGCGGATCAATTGGTACCTTTTATCAGTTCAGTTTTGGAGCTTTCTCTCTATTCTCTCTCTTTGACTCTTGGACATATAGAGCTTTCTTGGAGGACTTCAACATTGGATTAAAAAAAGTAAAGAAGAAAAAGAAAAAGAAAAGATCAAGAAGGGAAGAGTAGGATCAAGCGGATAAAGTGGGATTATTTGCAGGTATCAAGTTGCATGTATGATTTCCTTACTAGTTTTTTCATGCATGGTTATGCGTGTGTGTTATTGGTTTTATTGTTGTTAATTCCATGTGTTTTTCCAGGTGTGAGAGTGTTATTCAACATTTTCTTTCTATTTATAGATATGCATGGTGTGGTGGGTTCTCTTGTATTTGGTTAAGATGGATTGATGGATGGTCCTGAAGCTGAGTCGAGTGGTCTCAGGATTATTCACATGGCCTAGGAATCTTGGGATGGGATACATGGTAAATCTTGGATTTGAATAATTCGTTTGAGCCTAGGAATCCCTTGAATGGTGAATGGAAAGATACATGGTAAATATTAGTGGTGAGTACCCTTGATTGGGCCCAGGAATCCTGGGTTGAGATACATGGTAAATCCTAGATAGTGGAGACCTCATAGGCCTAGGGATCCCTTGATTGTTAATGGAGAGATACACGGTAAAGCCAAGAGGTTGAAATGGAAAAATTCCTCATGGTTTAGGTGGAGAGATCTGGTGTCATCCATGCTTGTTTAGGTCCTAGTGATCCAATTATGTTTGCAGTAAATATTGATTCTATTGATGAGGGTGAAGTGGTGTAGCCTCGGGAAGCCCTAGTTTATTTTGGTTATGGTTTCCACATTCATGCTTGTAATATGGCACATGGGTGATTGGATTAAGAGAGATTCAGTTCACCCAATATATGGTCGGGTAGAACGTGGAAGTCCCAAACCTGGTTGGATTTTGCATTCATTAATAAGAGTTCCTCTCCTTGGTATTTCATGTGTAAATGTACCGGTTCATATGTGGTATTTATGGATGGTGTATCCTTATTATTTTAGGTTTTTATATGTTGGTTATGACTATGTTTTATGATAGTGATGATGTATGGATCTCGTCATGTTTTGATTTATAAATGAATTAATAATGAATATATGACCTATTAGACAATAATGTAGCTAATTTGATAAGGCATCAATGCTTCTTAGTGATTCTTAGATAAGTATGAAACTCCTATGCTCGGCTATGTTACTATGATCTGTAGAATGCATATTTGTGACATGTATGATGAAATGTCTGTCATGGACAGTAGGGGTCTAGCCAAGTCGTTTTTCAAGTATTCACATTTATATCATTGTTTTGATGTTACTTTTAATTTTTTGAAGTTTCATGGAGTTACGAGCAGTGGTTTGAGTTCTGGCCCTCAGAAAGTGGCAGGAATCCAGAGTCGCTCGCACAAAACTACCTGGAAAAGTCCCTAGTCACAGACATTCCCTTACTGTGGGAACAACTGGAGGGTCCCAATTGCATGCATGCCCATTTCATGGGAGTGACTGAGGATTTAATGCAGTAAAATTTCAGGTTTTCTTTGGGGTAGATCACTTGGAAGGGTTGGATCGCTCCTAAGGGTTTTGTAGCATGTGTAGAAGGTCAGATTGGTTATGTTGTGTTGGTTCCACTTCCTTAAATGCACATGGGGAGTCGAATCAAATAATAGTAGCCTCAACGGACCAGTTAACATGGATAAATGTGGGAGAAGGGTTGTTACAATTACTAGTCCTAGAGGCCCTATTTGGAACAAACAATATTAAGCCTTAGAAAAATTGGGTAGAGACTGATTTGGTGATGGTCAATGATTTCCGACCCTGAGGTGGAATAAATGGTTGAGGGTTGATATGGTTTTGCCTCTAGAAGCCCTGATTTGGTTTTGTTTGGTTTATTCCATGAGATCCCACATTCATGCTTAGAATATGGAATGAGGGTAATTGGATGAAAGAAATATTTGGTTCAACCCAATCTATGGTCAGGTGGTACATGGAAGTCCTAGACATGGTTGCATTTTGCATATGTAAATAAGAACTCTTTTAGTCTTGTATTTGATGGGTTTATGTGCTTGTTATTATGTGATCTTGATGGTTATTTTAGCATTGCTATTCTCTTTGCTAGATGTTGGTTATAAGCATGATTAATGATAGACTTGAGTTATGGCTCTCATCATGTTTTGGTTAGTATGTGAAATGTTAATGAATGAATGAACTAATAGATAACATTGCAGCTATTGGGAGGATATATTGGTCCTCCTTGATGATTCTAATATAACTATGAAATCCCTATGCTAATATATGTTGTTATGACTTGTAGATTACATGTCCATGATGTTGTTGAAAAAATGTCTGTCATGGCTAGGCCTTGTCGGATCAGGTCCTTGTTCAAGTTTTGTATTATATGTCTTGTCATCTTGTTATTTATCCTTTCTGTGAGTTTCATGAAGTTCTGGCCAGTGGCCTAATACCTAGCTACTGGGTGTAGTATATGGTATATTCATAGACGAACATTTAATTTTCAATACGTTGTCCATGGAATTCGAGACGAAACACTGGAAATGCAAGAGAATGACTTCAACAACCTACAAAACAAAACCCTAGTTTGTGTAGAAACTTCTCACACCACTAGTTAATAAAATGACACCACACACCACTCTGGAAATTTTACTCTTCACTCAGGAAATATCAGTGAAATAATTTACTAGAAAAATAATTCTTATAAGAAATAAATAAACTAACATTTCATGCCACTCAATAAATCAATTGCAAAACTCAAAAGATTCTAAAAAAATATATTCATGTACTAGAAAAAATAATGAATTCATTTCTGTGTTATAAAAATTATGTTCCTCTACCAGATGGACCGTTTTCCTGTATTTTGTTCTTACATTCTTGTATTGAAAACAATCATACAAATGAAGCCTCAACTTATGGAGCCAAAGCAACATTGTTTTGTTTAACCCAACAAAAGAGAGATTAAAAATAGCAAATTTTCCAGGGATTAATAATATAATTGTGAAGCTTCAAAGTTCATTAAAAATTCGTGATGAGTAAATTAATTGAAATAAACAGTAAAAGAAATCAGTTTCAATATTCATGCAATGTACAAGTTTGAATCATAGCCTTCATAAAATCATTCAACAACAAGCTCAACCTTCATAATCTCTCTACTCTTCAACAATATTGTCATAGAATGCTATGCAATCAAAAAGGTATTCAAATATTTGTTATCATTAACCTTTAGAGGAATATGTAACCATGACAAGTCTATAAGGGTTCAAAACAAAAATACAACTTCAGATCTAAGCTAATGAAGGACCAATGCACACTCTCTTGTCAGAAGATGTAAATTTAAACTTAAAAACAACTCAAATAATGCAGTTAAAGTTTACATATCTCTTTATAATGTCCAGATATATTGCCTAGATATGAGATAATACAATTCCAAGACCACATATTTCACACATTGGCACCATAAAACAATTGTAGAGATTTGTGTTGGTTCTTATGAGGATAAAGCACAAGACTACACACTAGAACTAAATATAAAACACACACAATGAAATAGCTAAGGGAGAACGAGATGGGTTAGTTGGGCCCTAGCCAACCAATTATTTTCCCTGTAAAGTAAATTAAACTAAAGTATAATCAACACAAGAAAAAATACGGAAATATATGGAAACCTGGCATTAAGCTCTATTTAATTAATTAAAATATCAATATTTTACAACATGTCCAATAGTCCAACCTCCAATTAACTAGAGGGAAGGGGGATAGAACCACCAAAAATTAGCTCAAAAACATCAAGGTACAAATAAATGGCTTTCCCCTAGGCTTGAAGCCACAACTCTATTTTTATACATTTCATGATACAAATTTGGCTTTAGGCCAGCCAATCCATTAGAAAGCAAGATGAGGAATTGAATCCCAAATATTTTCTACCAATAGGAGACCATTAAAACCATTTTACCATAAAAAAATGTAGATCTAATACGAATTTTCCATTTTTTGGCAAATTTGGGCAAGATCCTAGAATTATGGAAAAACAGTTTTTTTTTTTTTTATAAAACTACCTCAAAGAACCTAGTGTAAGTTTTAGGCCAATGCGAATCTTGGGAAAAAAATTGGGTTGTATATAATTTTCTATACTGGTAAAAAACCCATATGCTCGAATTTTCTAGATTCACCTCCATATGCGCGAAATAGAGGCCAAAGTTGGTAGTTTGAAAACTGTATGAATTCTGAATAGAATTATTGATTTGATTCTAGAGACCCACACGTGCGACCTGGGAGAAATATAACCAATGTGGAGGTGTTAATACATTATTTTTGACATAAAATTTACTTGATTTTCTTTGAAAGTGTGCCAAGATGTTGAATTCCTAAATTGGTTGCTCTTTAGTGCAGGAACATTGGTGCATGAATATAAATTGGTGCAATTAATTGTTGATGCATGTGTATCTTTGACCGTGATTTCATATGCATTCCTAAAACAACACAAGCACCATCATTAATAACCATTTTATACAAATCTTATCAAAATAAAGTAAAATATGTTAAATAAAGAACAACTACCTGATCATGCTCCAAGTTTAAGATACTAGCCCAACAATTGTGCAAAATGATAGTAATAACAATGAAAATCATGAGTAAGCATAGGGTGAAAATGTGAATTAAACACAACAATTATGGGGCCTAACATCCCCCCATGCATATCATCTTGGATGTCCTCATGCATGCAAAACCTTTGATAGAGACCAAATTTAATTAATACTGTAGGGCTAGGGTTTATCTATTAGAGTCATGTTGCATTGAATTAAACTATAGGGCTACTTGAGTAATAGAATGTAGGTAAGTTCCATATGATTCTGACTCCCTTCACATCACTAAGATAAGAAAGTCACGTGACTATAGATTCAGTGATGTCAAGATTGATCTTCATTATTTTATAACTAATGATAGGATTACAATAGGAATTCTAAAAATGTTGTGAATACAAGGATAGAATCATCATGAAATAGACAACCATCAAAATTTCCATTAGCATTTTAAGAGTAGTCCAAATTAGCAGATATTCACTTTCAAAAGGCTCATTATTATAAATATAAGTGAGATTAGTTGATGTTAAAGATGGATGGAAATAAGGAAAAAGAAATATGACAAAATAATACCTTCCCATGATCACCATCTTACCATTACCCAAGTATATATTTAAAGCTTATATTGTTCAATAAAATTTAGTCACCTGCACTAAGGGTCCCACATCCATGAAAACCTTCATATTTATAAAATATAGAACTCCAAAGAAAATTACTAAAAGGATGTTAAATCCATTTGCAAAGAGATATGATAATGAGTTCAGGGAAGGGAAAAAACAACCAAGTAAATCATAGTATAAAATTAACTTTAATATCATAGGCATGGCCTCGGTGCCAGCAGGTGTCTATAGCCTCGACAAGGATGCCTTTTAACCCCATGAAATTCTTGTGTCCCATCTATTAGGTATATATTCAAAGTCATTTAAAATTATTTACATTAGTTTAAAAATTAAAGGAAGGTCGTTGTCCTCGCTTGGTAACCAACTAATGACATTTCCATTCACAAGAAATAACAAGAATGAACAAGCCAACTCATGATGACACCTCTTGTCTTTCATATTTTTAATTGAAATCCATTACCCTGGCTTGGTGACCAGTAGTGGTAATGTCATTCTCGTTGGGACCCATGATCATGGTAGGTCGGCTCATAATGAGACCTCCTATCCCTCAATTAATCATTTTAAAAATAAAATCTCATTATGAGAAACCATAAATAGGCTACTTAATAGGTGGGGAGATAAATCTTCTCCTTAATAATGTATCTGGGTCTTCATTCTCCAAACCATGAAATTTTGGTAGTGCAGATGGGGGAATACTATGCATTTGTGCCACTCCTGGATCTTTGATAGGGAATTCAAAAGTAATGGTGTTTTCCATTTCTTACCAAAATAAAAGAGGTTCTCCATGTACCCCTTTGAGACTCCTTCTTCCAGTGTTCTTACCAACCGATTAGTGAAATAGGTGCATTTGATGACTGATACTAGCCTTAAGCTCCTCATTGAAAAATGCCTTGAAATACCATTCCAACAAGATAATTGTTGTGTTATTTCATCACATGTGTAAGTATATATATAGCTAGGTTCTTACAACGCCCTAAAAATGAAAACAATATGTGTAGGAAAGAACCAAAAAACATTCAATAAAAACTAGGTAAAGAGAAAATCAAAGTTAAACAGGTCAATCCCTTAAGAACCTCCCCGCCAACGATGCCAAAATGTTACATGTAGTATATGGTATATTCATAGACCAACATTTAATTGTCAATCTGGGTTCCGTGGGCTTTGACACACAACATTGGAAATTTCAGAGAAGGACTTCAACGACCTGCAAAACAAAACCCTAGTTTGTGTAGAAAATGATCACACCACTAGTTAATATAATAACACTAGACATCACTCTGAAAACTGGAATCTTCACTTAGGAAATAAAAGTCAAATAATTTACTAGAAAATACTTCTTAAAAGAAATAAATAAACTCAGAATTCATGTCACTCAATAAATCAATTGAAAAACTAAAAATATTTGAAAAACAAATCTATTCCTGTAACTTGATTCTTGTACTAGCAAAATAGAGTGAACTCATTTATGTGTTATAACAATTCTGTTCCTGTACTAGAATGACCATGTTCTTGTACTTTGTTCTTACATTCCTGTATTGAAAACAATCATACAAATGGACCCTCAACTTATGGAGCCAAAGCAACATTGTTTTGTTTAACCCAACAAAATAGAGATTACAATTAATCATTTTTCTAGGGATTAATTATATAACTACGAAGCTTCAAATTTCATTTCAAATTAGTGATGATTAAATTAATTGAAATACATAGTAAAAGAAACCAATTTCAATATTTATGTAATGTAAAAGTTTGAATCATAGCCTTCACAAAATCATTCAACAACAAGCTCAACCTTCATAATATCTCTACTCTTCAACAATATTGTCATAGAATGATATGCAATTAGAAAGGCATTGAAATATCTATTATCATTAACCTTTAGAGGAATATGTAACCATGAAAAGGCTATAAGGTTTTAGAACAAAAATACAACTTCAGATCTAAGCTAATGAAGGAATAATGTGCACTCTCTTGTCACAATATGTAAATTTCAACTTCAAAAAACCTCAAATAACACAGTTAGACTTTACAGATATCTTTAGAATGTCTAGATCTATTTCTAGATATGAGCTAATACAATTCCAAGACCACACCTTTCACACATTGACACCATAAAATAACTGTGGAGATTTGTGTTGGTTCATATGAGGATTAAAGCACAAGATTGCACACCATTAAAAAATATAAAATATACACAAACAATTAGATAAGGTAGAACGAGCTAGGTTGGTTGGGCCCTAGCCAACCAACACATTTCCATATAAAGGAAAATTAACTGCAGTGTCTCAATAATCAACACAAGACAAAATATGAAAATATATGGAAACCTGGCATTAAGCTTTATTTAATTAATTAAAATCTCAATACTTTACAACATATCTAGTAGTCCAAACTCCAATTGATTAGAGGGAATTGGGGTAAAATCCCCAATAGTCAGCTCACCAGCATCAAGGTACAAAGAAATGGATTTCCCCTAGGCTTGGAGCCATAACTCTGTTTTTATAAATTTCATGATACAAATTTGGGTTTCGGCCAACCAACCATTACAAAAAAAGATGAGGAATTGAGTCCCAAATGCAGATATGATATGAAGTTTCCTTTTTTTGGAAAATCTGGACAAGATCCTAGAATTATGGAAAAAATGTCTTTTTTTTATAAAATTGCCTCAAAGAACCTCGTGTAACTTTTAGGCCAATGCGAATATTGGGAAAAATTTTGGTTTGTAGATAATTTTCTACACTGGTAAAAAACCTATGTGCTCATATTTTTTAGATTCACCTCCATATGTATGTAAATCGAGGTCAATGTTGGCAGTTTGAAAATTATGCGAATTTGAGCAGAATTGTTGATTTGCTTCTAGAGTCCCACATGTGTGACTTGGGTGCAATCCAACTCATGTGTAGGTGTCAAGAAATTATTTTGACGATAAAATTCCTTGATTTTCGTTAAAAGTGTGCCGAGATGTCAAATCCTGAAATTGGTTGCTCTTTAGTGTAGTAAAGCTGGTGCAAGAACATAACTTGGTGCAAGTAATTGTTAATGCATGTGTATCTTTGACTGCGATTTGATATGCCTTCCTATAAAAACACAAGCACCATCATTAATAACCATTTTGATGCAAATATTATTGAAATAAAGGAATTAGGTTAAATAATGAATAATTACCTAATCATGCTCCAAGTTTAAGATACTAACCCAACAATTGTGCAAAATGATAGTAAACAATGAAACCATGAGTAAGCAGAAGGTGAAAATTTGAATTAAACACGACAATTCTGGGGCCTAACACTAGCCTTGAAAATTGGCTCAGAATCCTGGGTCGCTGGCACAAAACTCCTTGAAATAGGCCATAGTCATATGGATTCCTTACTGTGGGAGTGACTAGAGGGTCTCAGTAACACACATGCCTTATCATCAGTGCAACTCGAGATCTACTTCAACAAAATAATAAGTTATCTCAAGGGTTGGTCACCTGGAAGGGTTGGTTGTCTCTTGAAGGTTCTGTAGCATCTATGGAAGGTCAGGTTGGTCTTGTCTTGTCGGTTCCACTTTCATAATTGTACTTGGGGAGTTGAATCATATCATAGTGATTGTTCGTAACATGTTTACCCTCGTGGACCAATTATATTGGGTAAATGTGGGAGGAGGGAATTACAATTATCAACTAGAAATTTACCAACACAAGACATGTCAACTCTAGCTCATTCAAAATTGGCCGAGGAATTTCAGGTTCAACATCATCATATCTATTATTTGAACAATGATTTTCTAGTGAACTTCTTGTTTTCTTTTGCATGATTCTTGGGTTAGTATTTTTCTAGTTTTCCTCCATTCCCTTGGGCTATTAATTTTGGGTGGTATGTTTTTCTGTATGCCCTCTAATATTTTTCCCTAAAGGACTTTCCCTCTACCTCACTGGTCTCTCTCTTCCTAGTTTTATTAAGCTTGGGTTTTCTATGACTCATATCTCTATTGACCTACTTCCTCCATTGTTCTTTCTCCTAGTGCACCTCTTGTTTCTACCATATCTCTATACGTAGCCTCTTTATTGGCAACAATTCCTCCCTTCCTCTATATGTATTCCCACTCTATTTCCTCCCTCTTTGTGCTTCTCATGTCCTGATCATAGACATTGTCTCTCCTCTACTCATCATAGCTGCATGAGATGTCGTCCTGCCTCTATTGTTGACATCAACATATCTCGCCCCTCTACCAGTTAGACCCATGCTCAAACCATGACTCATGATTCTATGGCCAGATACAAGGATATCATCCTTGAAGTGGTCCAATGAGAGTTTTCTAGTGTTGAAGACCAAGTCAGATGGGGTGGAAGATTCATTCATGATAAGCATGTTGGTCATGATACTAGGAATTGGATTTTTGATGTGGGAAACTATTATAAAGCTCAATTTTCATCCTACAAGAAAAATATCAACCTATATTGGCATATTAAATATTTCATGACCATGCCGCTTAAAAATAGAGTAGACACTCAGTAAGGAATCATAATTTTCATAGTTGAACTATTGGGAAAGTTGACACACTTAACAAGAAGCTTTCAATTATGGATAAGAAATTGGCAACCTTTAAATTTTCTTCCTCAGATGATGAAAATGAGTCACATCGAAAGAACGTTGTAGAATTTCCAACTAAGTAATAAGGAAGGAAGCCAAATATTTCAAGAATATTTTTTATAATGGCACTGCCATTGTCATGTTTATTAATTTTCCTCACAAAAAACATATTTTTATTATTAGAATAAATAGAATAACATTTTGTTTATATATGTTAAGCATGAATTCATACGATGAGGGTATATGTTGATAAGTGTTTCTATATAAGGGTTTTTTATTACAAAAATATCAGTGAATGTGTCCGCTAAGAGAGAAATTGTCATATTAACCTTTAAAAGTGTATACATATGATAAAATAATGAAAAAAAAATATTGTGTGGGGTCTATGCAAGACGTTTTCTTACACTTTTTGGAAAGAGAGGGCCACACATTTTGGGTGAAAAAAAAAAGCTTGATCAAGCCATTGTAAGCACTTGATCGAGCTCCTATGTAAAACAAGCTTATCTAAGGGCTCAAACGAGCTAGTGGCTCGATCAAGCAATATGATAAATCAAGCTCGATCAAGCAATATGATAAATCAAGCCATGATTTTGAAATTTCTCACCAAAACAACCTAGGCATGGAATTAAAAAAAGGGCTCAATTGATATTTAAATCTCGATCAATCCTTAAAGGTAGATCAAGCTTTAGGTTAGATCTAGCCTTAAAGCTAAATCAAGCCTTAAATATAGACCAAACTATAGGTTAGATCGAGCCTTAAATCTAGACCAAACTATAGGCTAGATCAAGCCTCTATTTAACCACTTTAAGGTCTTGATCAAGGGTTTCTTAAACCCTTGATAAATTTATTTGGAATTTTTTATCTCAAACGATTGATCAAATGTTTAGGCACTCGATCGAGCTTTTGAGGGCCTAAAAAACCAAGTTTTAGCTCCCCTTCTGTGCAATACCATTTCAAATTTAGCGAAAAAATTGTCCTTAAGTGGTAGAGTTGATCATGTTGGATTCGTGAAAGAATCCTCTATCCAATGGCATATGAGTTTGACACTTTCGAATTCATATAATTTTTTTCATCTAATAAAAATAATGCTTGAATTTTTTTTGGAAAGTTTCAAAGGGGCTAAATAAAAAATAAAAAATAAAAAATATACACAACGAAAAAAATTGAAAATATACCACTATATTTGTTTACAAGCCCTCTTCAAAGGGTACTCTTAGTTTTTCAATTTATTTAAAAAATTGAAAAAAAATCTTATGCGAACACATGTGTCTGAAAAATGAAATTGAAATATTACTTCACCAACTTTGAAAATTAATAAGAAATATAATTTTTCATAAAAAAATAAAATTTTGATATGAAAAACTTAGTTCTCTCTATGTAGATCATGTCGATATTTATTTTTTTCTAAAATTACATATTTTATACTAACGTATGCTACATGAAAACATGAATACCACTTAAGATAAGCGGAAATTTGAAAGGACAAGAATTTCATTTAATGGAAAATTGATAAATTATACAACACTAATTTTTTTTGCAAAAATATCATTAGGAAAACAACATAATTATCCACAAATTTGTTTGTAGTCCAAATCAAAATTCACAATGCTTATATGAATTTTCAGGGCTTCAATTTGATAAAAGAGAAAAAAATTGAAATTTCATCGCCACATTTGGGCCAAAAGTGTAACCCATCTTCATGCATTCACCCTGTGGACATCCACTGTAGTTAAGTTGATAGTGGATAAAAAAAACACTATATGTTGAGCATAAAAATATATTAGGGGTTGCCTTCTTCAATGAAGGGGAAATGATAGAACTCACATGCCTGGTTTTTTTTTAAATTCTATGATCAACCACATTCCATGAGCCATCAGAATACCCTCTTTAGAGAGGGTTTCTATTGTGGTGTTATTCTCCCTACATAAGAAGGTTGTCTTGGTGAAGGAGATACTAATACCTACCTTGGAGGAGAGTGTTTAGAGTTGGTTTCCTAAGCCTAAAATGTTTCCTATGAGGGGGAACCCTGTGAAGAGGTTGGAGGAGTGTCCATTAAGCCTGCCACTTTGTCCTTTTCACGAGGAGAGGAGTTCTCCTTGTTATCTTTAGCCAAATTTTAAAGTACACTTAGTATTGGGGTTTTACCCTTTCTTCTCCATGCTTCCCTTTGAATGGAAGCCAAAATTGAGGTACATTATGGTTGATTCTATGACATCATATACACTTAAAAGGTATTCCTTCAGTAGTCGAAGGTTTGTTTGTGCGATACTCCCCTATCACTAATCTCCATTTAACTCTAGAGTCCTCCACATATGTCCTGAAGAACCAAGAATCTTACAACCTTTAGTTCCTTAAATTCCAAAAAGGACATGTCAACATCAACCAATTCACCCAGATTGTTGTTGATTGCAGAGAGGGCACCCCATGTCCAAAAGTTCAAAGGGAGAACAAAAAGGAGAATCCAAATGAGAATTTTATCCATCCTCTCCTTATTTGTATCAAAAATAGGATTCCAAAATTTGAGGAGGAGGGGAGTAGAATCAATATGCCAAATTTTTTAGAGGACCCATGAGACCTCATCCTTCTCTGGAAAAATCAATGAAAACCATCCTTTAACCAAAGAGTATACAACTGAATTGTTTTTAGGAGGTTCTTCCATTCTTAATTTACCCATTCTTCAAGGGTTTTTTGGCTGAACTGAAAGCTACTAGCATGACCAACTAGAGAGTGTTCATTCATATGCATAAATTGGTGCATTTCGACATCATCTCCCAAAAACCATGATTTTTTTTCCTTTTAAGTCTTTCACATGGGGATTTGGATTCCACTTTAGGAATCCTTTAGTTTGGCGAGAGTGAGAGTTGGTAGATGGAGAAATAAATGGGGTCCTGGTCTAAGATCAACTCCCTGGGGGGTTTTAGGAGTGACAATGTTTATATCCCAAGAGAATGGGGGGTAAACATTGGAGGTTGAGGGGAGAAATGATGAGGGATCTAGGAACTAAAGAGGATTGGATATATTAGGTGAAGCTTGTGTCGTGATCATTTAAAAAATTAAGGAAGATGATGTGGGAGCCCTAAAGGATTGTAAAACCACTAGAGAGCCAACAAATAGGTGTAGGGAAAATTGCTTAGAAACCTTGGCCTAGAAGGGACTGCAAGGGGCGGGGATTTCAAGAGAAAATGTAGGGCTAGAAGTGCCAACATAGGATGTGAGGGGATCCTACAATAGAGAGTTCAAAAATAAGAGGGGGGAATTCTCGTCCTGCTGAGTCCAGATCAATGAAAAACTACTGAAATTGAGGAGGCTATCTTCACTAGTAAGGAACCTACAGATAGGTTGAGAGATGACAGGAGGTAAATTTTGAACAAAATTGAATGACCATCCAAAGTGAGAGAGGAGGGTACCAGAAAATAAACAAAAGAGAAACACAAGTGTATATCTTCAATAGGAATAATGATGGGGTAAGTATTTCTTATAGAGACACTCAAGCCAATAGGAGGGGCCACTAAATTCACCTATCCTGACATCCTCCTTTGTTGACCTTTCAATTCATGACCATTCTTGGAAGAAAATGGATCCTCTGAGTCCATTCCTCCCAAATATTGGTAGTTTCCCTTCCTCTTCCGAGGGTTGGTCATTGACATAGTAAAAATGGATAAACCCTCATGAGGGTCCTCAGTAAAGTCAACTAATATTTCCTCCATAGTATAAAAAATTACCTTGAACCTTGCATCAGTCAAAAGGATTCATGCAAACGATGTTTACTAGCCGTTACGGAGGATCTTGGGAGATCATTTTCATAGCCTTGTCGTGAGGGTATTTTGAGGAAAACCTAACTTCCAAGTGGAGGAAATCCTTGACTGTCACAAGAAAATAGTTTGATGAAATGGACCAGTAGAATACGGTGTAGCGAGCAGAGCCATTATGGATGCAAGACAAATTTTCATTTGTTTCATAGGGAAGTCAAATGTCATGTGGAGGAAACTCCTACAATGGGTTGCAGTGACATAGTGTGTCCCATAAATATGCTTCCCTTAGTAATGAAAAGGGCCCAAACTAAATCATAAATTACCATAAAACAAAAACAAAATTAATTTTTAAAGAAATATAGGTTGAAGAAAGATATAATACTTTCATGTTTATTATCTTGTGGTTTAGTTTACTTCCCGTTTCTTTTTTTTTTGTTTGAAAAAAAATATGGCAGCCTATGAGATAACCAATCATAAGATTTTGAACTTCTGCTACTAATATGGTTTCCTAGGTGTAACACCAATAACTTGTGATAATTATCTACGCACATATTTTTGGTAGTAATATAAAAGGCCCGATCTTTTGAAAAAATAAAAACACTTTCTTTTATCCCCTTTTCCAATTAATTTACTTTCCTACATAATCTCTTTATATTGGGTATATTTTTAATTATTATAATTAATTTATTTTATTTAATCGTTTCTTTATACTGAGGACTTTAGAACTACTATGAAATTTCGCATGAATATTATTGATAAATCTATTTTCAAGTAGCTTGTCCTCTCTTTTCTCTTAAATCATGTTCTATTTAATTAATTTATTTTCCTTAATAATTTCGTCAGATTTGAAAATTTGGAAATACTATTTATAAAAATAATTAATAAACCTATCTTCAAGTATATTGATCTTAGTTGGTCATTTATTATAGTTGTAAATTTGGAATTGCCTCACATAAATATTATTGATAAGTTTGTTCTAAAATATGTGTATCTCTATTTTTATTTTAGAGAATTAGATGAGAAAGACAACACAACAAAATGGTGAAAAAGGCCTTAATCATTTCTTAATATTGTATTTATCATGATCTAAATTTATAGTACATAAATTGGACCATTCTAGATATAGATCTCATTGATAACTCATAATTGGATCATGAAAACACCTCATCAAAGATAAGGTTTACAACTGATCCTCCCCCCCAATCACACATCTGAATAATTATATCAATAATTTGTGTTATATTCAATATGAAATTACTGAATTGAGCTCTGATAAAGATATCCCTGGAAAATTTCCAACATTTAGAAGTGAACAACTAACATATTTGAATATTCCCATTGAATAACTAAAATGATTGTTGTGGAGGAGACTAGTTGCTTTAAAATTATCAACAATAGTTATGTTCATGATTAAGATTAATTGACAAAAGTGAGACAAGACAAGAAAAATGGTAAAAAATGCCTTAAGCCATTATTCAAAATATTGTATTAATCTCATGATATGAATTCACAGTACATCAATTAGACCATTTTAGATCTAGATCTCACTGAAATCTCATTAGTGGATGATGAAAAAACCTCATAAAAAATAAGGTTTGCACCTCCTATCTCCGTGGTCTCAGAATTTATGAGTATCTATGGACTCACACTCTAACATCCCCCCCCTCAATTGCAAGGATGGAAATAATTGTACCAATAATTTGTGTTATCTTCAATCTGAAACTGTTGAACTAACCTTCGATGAAGATATTCTTGAAAAAACACTAAAATATAGAAGTGAGCAATTGGTATGTTTGAAAATTCCTAATGAATTCCTAAAATGATTTTTGTTGAGGAGACTAATTGCTATGGTGAAATTCCCAAATACTAATTGAATTTGTGATTGAATTATATGACTTTGAATCTTAAAGCCTTAAAATCTAATACTCCCCCCTGTTAGGTGAAAGGTGATATTTTTTCAATAGTTCATTCTTGAAAGGATCTAAGCTCGAGCTTTGGATTCTTCAAGAAATGGTTTTTTTGGTTAACCACTAAGCATATTCACTTCATTTGGTGGGTTTTTTGGTTGACCACTAATCATTTTCCACTGAAACTGGTAGTTTATGGTTTATAAATAGCCATTTTCACTTGAATAATGTGGTGGTATCTAGTTTAGCACTAACCATATTTACTCCATCAATTTACTTACCTCTCATTTTCCCCAAAGGTGTCAAATAGTTTCCTTTTATCATCATGATCTGGCCACAAACCCACCCCCCTCCCCCACCCCTAAGGTGTGGAGTGCACTATATTTGACTTTAGAGAACATATAGTATTAGATCTAGGTCATGCCAAAAAATGATTTGGAATAATTTTTTGATTTTTTTTTTTTCCATTTCCTATTATTTTCCTCTTCCTTTACCTTTGTCTTGAGAAACAAATATGACTTGTGTAGCTTATTTAAGGGTAGATTCCATCTCCAAGAATTTACCTATCCATAATTAACTATCTCCTTAATATGCTTTCGCTTTTGAAATTTTTCTGATGTGTGATTTTTCTTCCCACAACGAAGACAAGGATGGAGATTAAAAGACTCTCTCCATGTGACCAACTCCTTGACAACGTTGACATTTGTTTTCAATATTTTAGACATATAATAGAAACCTTGCACTCAGAAACTGAACTGATTTTGAGTAATCTAGAATAAGCAAGTTGTTTTCTTTGTCATATCCCAAACCAAGTTGGTTTCTATTGAATGACAACTCTTCCGAAGGTATGACAAACATCTTGGAAGCATCTTAACATTATTATTTTACTTCTTCACATTTTTTGTTTTCTTTTTGTAATTTTGTGATTCTTCTTGTGATTCATATTCATTCATTGTTTCCTTCATCAGTTCACTATATGATTCCATGAAGTCCTCTATATCACAATGAGTATTAACTATCTATGTTATTTATTTTGTGTCACATGTTGGATCAACCCTTTTCATGATTTCATCTATATCACATGTTGAATCAATTTTTTTGACAAGATCCTATGTATTGTTGGTTGCATCTATCTTCTCTAGTAACTCTTTTGTGTCATAGATTATATCAACATACTAGATGAGTTTATCTGTATCAAAATTTTCATTAGATTTTTGTATGAGATCCTATGTGTTACAAATTGCATCGACCTTAGCTATAGATGTTGCATCAAGCACGACATTAATTTTATTTGAAGTGTATTAATCAATTGATCCTTCATTCCTATTTCATTTTCAATATCATTTGCTGACTAAAGCATACCAACCATGTGATCAATGATGTTTTTTTCTATTGTAAGTCCCACTATATTAATTTGATTATATTTTCCAATTCATGGTTGTACTCTTGTAGATAATTGATTAACTAAGAGGCATTTTGTAAATTATTTCCTCCTTTACCCATTTTTTCACACTCACTTGTCATGCTCTCTTGCATTTTTTTATTTTATCTTAGGCTCGCTTGATTTATATGTCAGCATGGGTGTTGAGTAATACCGATCATGCACCCCAAAATGTGATTTTGTGATAACGACTTAATTTTTGACCTCCTTATTGAATTTTAGGAAAGTCATAATTGATTTTTGACTTGAAAAACATTTTATTACCTTGAAATGGTTTCCAAATTTACCCTTTTTTATTACTCAAATTCAATGTTTATCCTTTAGTTTTTACAATGTGATGATGAATTTAATGCTTCAAAATACTATTGTATTTGATGTTTTGTTAATGTTCCAAGTTTTTTTTTTTCCTTTTATTTGATGTGAATAATCAGTTTGATTTTAAAATATTATTACTCCATGTTGTTATCAGATAACTTGTTCTTGTGGACAAGGCAAATCTCCCTTGATCTGATACCTAGATCTAGAACCAAAAAAAATAGAAAAATATGACTTTACCTAAGTATATTGCAATCAAATAATAGATTAAAACTCTAATGAAAGGGGCGATATGAGCTATTCATACATGTTTATCAAATTTTGTCCTTGCTAGTTGCTTGAAATTTCGTAGCTTCCATCCCTGTGTTTAGTTCTTAAGAAGAAACCACTTGTAGGCAACCCAAACAAACAAGAATAAAAAAACATATAATCCAAATATGATCTAACAAGACTTATATATGTGATCAAGGATATATGTACCAAAAATCATCACATATAAATGACTATTATTATGGGAAAACATATATATAACTATATTATCACAAGAAAGTGGTTACAACTTGATTCATTGATGTCGTAGAGCCCCCTTCCAACTATTCCTTGTCTCAACACTTTTCTTTCAAAATATTTAGGAACATAAGTTGGATACTTTAGCAGAGTTTCAATGAGAATATTAGAGCCCAAGCCTTTATGAATTTAACGAAGAGCCCTCTCTCAATGAGAGGTGGTTGTATTTATAAGCTTATAGGATGATAATAATAGGAGGTTAAGATTTATCCAAATCAGGGATGCGAGTCAGATCCAAACCGATAAGGATATGTGACATCCACAAGGTTTATCTTAGTAGAAGCTTCTCATTCCTTTTATTTTTTCCTTTGTAAAAATAATTTCACACCTTGTAAATGAACAACCTATGACAATGTCACACCTGGAAGTTATGCAACATGTTCCAACCAACTATGTTGCATGTTGTCAATGTGAAACCTGTGATATCCTCTTAAAATAGTGTTTTAAAAATGATTTGAGAAACATATTCATATTTCATGGAAAGGATTTTCTTCCATCCTCTTCAAGGATTAATGGAAATAATGCTTCGAATGAAGAAGGATAGGGGTGTGACATTAATTTCCACGAATGCGATAAAATTATGTGTAACACAATTCGCTTAAAGTATGAAGTTATAAAAGGAGAGATACCTAATGTACTTTATCATGAAAATGCATTGAAACAAGGAATAGAACAATTAGAAACATGTTAAGAACAATCAAGTAGTTACAATATAATAATATCATCTATGAGGTAGGCATTCCCATACTTAGAATACAAGTGACTCAAAGCATAGTTGTCGACAAGATCCATATCAAAAGATAAAGGTCATGGCCACCAAAACATACATTATGGATCCATGTCCGCATGAATCAATAAGAATATATGCACTAGACATACATTGTGGATCTATGCAATAATCCTAAATACTCAAAACACTCCATCACAACCTATATGTAACAAACAAGATTTAGGGTCTTCGCCTAAATCCTTCCATAATATGAATCTAACCATGTTGTTAATATGGGAAAAATTTACACACATTTATATAGGTCAGGTGACACGTGAAGTCAGAAAACAACATGTACAAGTGGAGCTTTCCTAGGTGGAAACATCATGTAAATAAAAAAATCAAAAGGTTTTCCAAATTCTGATTAAAAAATCAACCCTCACGGGCGCTCCAAAGGAAAAACATCAATACCTAGTGACTTTTCCTTCGATAGCCAAGAGGGTCACCCAAAGTCCATTCAATAGTCTAGGACCACTCTAGATGATTTGGGTTGAGTTTCCCTGATAATTACTGCCCAATAATAGTTGGTTTTGAGCCAATTTGGAGATATGTAGCTCCTAAAGGAATCCTCTTTTCCTTCTCTCAAGTCATTTTATCATTGACGAGCCAAGGGAGGAAAGGAGGATTTCAAATTGTATATATACAAGTCATTAGAAGACGAAGAAGGAGAAGAAGTTTGTGCATTTTTATGCTGGAAAAATTTCCCCTAAGCAATCCCGCATTCCATTGTTGAGAGGATTCTACCACTATTGTGAGTTTTATTTGCTTATTTTGGAGAGGAGGAGTTTGCAAATGATATTTAAGAGTGAAAATAATTGCTAAGAGCTCTTGAGAATCATTACTCAAGCAACTCTCTTCAAGTGTCTTGCTATATTATTTGTATCTCTTCCTCCACCAGCAATCAATAAAGAGGATCATGTTACTACAACTTTGTTGATGTGTTTTTGTTTCATTAAGCTTGTTTAATGTTGTTTATTTTAGCTTTAGTTTAATATTTCTCATGCATTTTTTTCATTATATTCAATGCTTTCATGGTTCTTGTTTCAACAGTCACATCATCTAATGTTTTGTATGCTCCTTATAGGAAACTACTAGCTGCAAGGAAGGTGTTTTTGGTAACCTTAGTCAACAAACACACCAATAAAAAAAGGTGACTCCGCTTTCTTTCCTTATTTAGTCTAATTTGTTTTTTTCCAGGTCCTTTGAATTCTCAATGTGTTTTTCTACCATAAATTTTCAATAATTGTGCAAGACTCCCTAGGACTTGTTCAAAACTCGAAAAATACCTTTGTTCATTTTTTTGAGTTGGTCTCCTGGATTTTCCCACAGACAGAAGAACGAGTCACGCATCTGTGTAGAGAATAACTCGTGAGACACATAGAGAGTTCAAAAATTCATTGTAATTTCTCTTTCCAAAGTGTTATGGCAGCCTTTAGTGAATTTTTTGCGTTCTTGTAATTTTTTATAGTTTAGATAGGATGCTAAATTTCTTTCCTAACCATTATTAGTATGGAAATTTCTTATTTTTACATTAATTTTTTTTCAAAACAAATAGCTTAATTAGGAGGAAAGAAAGTATCCCTAATCCAGATATCTTTCAACTTATTTAGTTCATTTCAAACATATCTTAATTAGAAGGGAAGTAAGTGGCCATAATACACATATATTTTCAACTTTTTTTTCTCATTCACATCACATAGATTAATTAGGAGGAAAGTAAGTGACACTAAATCCACACATATTTTTTACCAAGAAAAGCTTTTAATTTTTAAAATTATTATTGGGACTATGACTAGGTGCTAGTACATAAAGGTAGTACCCCCTGCTTCCTTTGCGTCCTTGTGACGATCCTATGGTTGCATTTGAAATATTTCTCAAAGAACTCAATTTTCGTCTCCCTATATGCTAACACAGTGTAATTAGGAAGGAAGTAAGTGGCTCATTATCCACACATGATTTATTTCTTGAAAGGAACATGCATAACATATTATAATTAGGAGAGTTGTAATAGATCACTGCATATCCATATTGCTTCACACCTTGTATGCTCACAAGTTCACTTGTGCACACTTGCACCTCACACACTAAGCTTATCTAAAATTTGCATCAAGGGTGTTATGTGAAATTTTCATGATTGCATATAAAGTTGAATTCCCTAGGTCTTGTGGTCTCACCTAGAACAATATAACAAAAAAAAAATTAAGTTTTCCTTAGAGAAATTACAGAATGGAAAAGAAGCCTAATTGGAATCTGTAGCAACATTTCCTTTCCTCCTTGCTTGTAAGTTCCAATTATAGATCCAAGTGCTATAATTAGAACATGCACACATGATTAAAACAAGCAAAGGATCCACACCATCTATGTAGCATAATCTCAAATGTGACTGGGCTTCATAGGATAGGATAATGGTGGTTCTCAAGGAAAGTGGCCAATCCTGAAGCTAAGGCCATATTCTTACAGGAGGGAGAATAATTGACACCAAATAACATGGGTTTTGATAGAAAATCTCATCCTCAACCTTGGGAATATATAGGCATATTCATCCAAAAATTCATTACTTGTGAGGGTCGTTTTGGGATTCTTTTCAATTATCACTTTCAATTGTTAGCACACCTGAGGACAAGGTGGTTGATTAATTTTTAATACTACTTGTTGAAGTCATTACAACACACGAAAGAGGTTGTGAAAGGTGAAAAATATCCAGAAACTTGTGTCACTAACCATTCACTCATTAAATTAATCCTCATTCATTCATTACAGAGACAAGGGATCTTGTAGATTGCTTTGATAGTGAGAATTTGTGTTGGTGTGAATGAGGAACATGAAGAGAGAATTGAAGCAACACCTAGTTCTAAAGCAACCCCTAGCACTAAAAAAACACCAAGTATTGAAGAACCACCCAGCGTTGAAACAATACTTGTTATTGAAACTGCTACATCTTCCAAGAGAAAGACAACCAAAAGATCTAAGCAGATTAGGGTTAATGCACCTCATATGGTTGGTCAAAGAAACCCTAAGAGGTATAGTTCCATTATAACAAACCCTATTTCATCCTCATAAGGAAAGTAAACATGGATAGAATAACTTGTGGTGGTCTCTAGTGACTCATCAGAGGAAAGACGAGGTGGTTGACCGATTGTAGAGGAAGCGTTGGAGGAAGAAAATGTTGGAACAACATTTGTGACTGAAACTAGAGGTGAGGAAGTGAAGACACCTAAAGGGACCAAGCCAAGAGTATCAATGAAGGTAATAGCGTAGAAAAGGAAAGTGAAACATCTTGGGGGGCATGCTCCTAGAATTGAGTCATTATGTTGGAGGCATGAAAACTTATTTCAAGCATAGTTTTTCTTTGTTTCAAGCTTGTGAAAAAATGAAATAATATTCAAGTATTCTCAAGCATAGTTTCCACATGTTTCAAGATTGTGTAAAAATGAAACCATTTTCATCCTACCTCTTTTGATTTCGATTCTTATCAGCCGTATTCTACCATATGACCCTTGGTTTTCACATTTCATCCTCACCGTCTGTTTGGTAAATCATACGCTTTCACTTAGTTTTTTTACCCTTTCCTAAGGAACAATTGCAATAAGTGATCTTATTAGCCAACCTCCTTACCTCTATGTGTTTTGAGTAGTTCCATCATGCATGGAACTAGTTTCTACCCTTTATACCACTTGTTCCTCCAAGAGGAGTCCTCTTTCATCTCTTTTCAGACTCCCAAAACAAGAAAATATTGTCAAGCACTTGTATTTTCGAACTCATTAATTTAAATGAAAATATGTAGGCCCAGTATAAGTTCAACCCTTTTCCATATTGGGATAGACTAATTATTAAAAATGAATACCTTAGTCTAACATGGCTAAGAGGTTCTCCTAAGTATTTTTTTCCACCTTTTCGAACTCAAGAGAACGTGCAAAAGGAATCGAGTTACACCTTTGTTGGACTCGTAGAAAAATAAAACAATGAAGGAATCGTCAAACATGATGGGACCAAACCACTCCTTCTCAGTGTTAGTTAAAAATACTGAGAGAGATTCATGCGAACGATGAACATATAGATCAAGCATATGTTATCCTCCTCAATATTTTCAAAAATAAGGAGGCATTGACCAGAAATAGTTGGGATAATTGGTAAAATGAATTTATTGACCTATTAATGGTAGTGATTCACTCTTGAACATGAAATTATTTCACTTCATCTCCGTGATTTTTGGGTTGGGAAATCTTCTTGCCTTTTTGGTTCATCACACCATATCAGAGCATTCGCATTCGATCTTGGTTGATCTTGGGTCAATGTTGCCAACTCCATAAAGTTTCATTGATATGTTCAAGAGAATTCCTTAGTTGATATCTACTAAGATACTCTTAAGCCTTCATTCATGTATTTTGTTCCTGGACTAGTTCCACATTAACATTGTTTTCTCTCAAATAATGATACCTATTTCATGTCGTTTATGGGGGATACATCAAGGGCCTCCTACGATGAGTTGTTTCATTTTGACATCATCTCAGTATCTAGGAAGTAGAATTATAAACTCCCTTCAATACCTTGGGACTCTCATACATCAATGGAAAGTTTCCTCACTCTCGGCGACAGGTTTTCATCATTGGACTTCAACCATAAGAATTTGTGTTTTGTTTGAATTCAACTCATTCATTCACACCATACAGCTTGTACTACGGTACCTTGAGAGCCATTAACATCATCGGTGGTTTCTCTCATGTCTGTTAACGACTTACATCATTGGTCGGTAATGAGATGGTGTCTACCATGTTCAACTTTAGCTCATTTATTCACATAGCTATACTCGTACATCAAGCGATCAAGTGAACAAGATAGAAGACCCTAGATCTAGTTTCATCCATCTGAGCTACAATTTCAGGATTAATACATGATTAAAAAGTATGATGTCTATGATCATTCATAAGATTATCCAAGCTTGGGTCCACTCTATGTTATCAAAGGACGTGAATTCTTGATCATTGTACCTGTAACATTATATTATGTTTTAATCATGGGTATGTATCCCTCAAAAATGATATCATGATGAGAATTTGTTGTAACAAATGATGATCTCAACCAGTTTTTCTTGATCTGGACTTTTCACAAGGTAAATCACTTCATTCATGAGTCGCTCCTTCTGAATTTGTAGTTTAGGGGCAAATATGTTACAGGAAATTTTGTCGATAGGAATGTAAATTGAGTCAATCAATATCTATGAACATATTTCCATCATCCCTTCATAAATACCTAAGCATGACCTCTCAAAAAATTCTTATTTTTTGGGAAAAATTACTCAAAAACATTGTTTTTAACCCCAACGCACCTTGTCTCCTTAGTCACCCGCGTTCAGTGTATGTTGCATTTTTTTCCACCTACGTTGATCAACACTTGTTGATGCCTTATGCAAGTGTGTTGGTTCTATAAATTAGGTAAAAATAAAAAATATTTTTGAAACTTCCTCTTCCAAAAGCTTCCAAGGTAGTTTTAAACATTTACCATGGATACAAAATTTGAATCATATCTTGGAGACTTCATATCTTATCCCTTTATCTCATCTTCCCATCATAAGTGGATCTTAATCCTAGATTGTTAATTGGACCAAAATTCCTAAACTACCATACTCCTATAAATTTAGTTCCTCCCAAAAAGTGTGAGAGGGATTTTGGACATTGATAGCACCCTTATGTTGTTTCTTTGAGCCTAAATGAGTCACCATATTCATGCATTAGGGTTGATGTTGAGGTGTGGTTTGTGACAAGGAAGGAAAATTCAACTCGGAGATACATCTACAAGATCAATTACCATTTATGTTTCTAAACTATGTCCTATATTTTTCAATTCAAAGAGTATCTTGTGTTCCTATATTTGTTGTGTTATGTTTTCACTCATGTATTTCAATTGCATTTTAATTCATTGAATATAGACTTGTGATAAATTATTTTGTAACAACAATTATAAATCCCATGAACAAAAAGTGTTGTTCAACTACGGCTTGGGAAAATTTTAAATCGATCAATTCACTAAAACCCTATAATTTAAAAAAAAAAAATTAGCCATCCATTCCTTCGAAAAAATTCCAATGCTTCTAGTGTTGGAAATATTGTCATTGATGGCGAAGGAGCAGAATGGATCAACACTAGAATTATCATTAAGGAAAATGAGAATATAAGCAGCACCAATAAGGCAAAGGAGTAGCATTATAAGTATAAACTAAACTAGAGAGAAGTAGCAAATATGCATAGAGAAACTTTAGCATTATTACTAAGGCAAAGGAGCAGCAAAAGAGCAAAGGCAGTCAAGGAGAAAACAGATCAGAGGCAACAAGTTTTGGTCAAGTTGTGAACGAGTGGGCAGAGTTGTCAGCATGCCTAAGTAAAGTAATAAACACGTGCAACAATGAAGAACAATCATGAAGGAGTCGTCACATGCAACAATGAAGAACAATCATGAACGAGTCGTGAAGAGTCAGACCCGAGCCCTTTATCACATAACGCATATCCTACAGACAAGTTCTATATTTATATGTTAAGAGTTCGAAAGATTAATTGTTTTAGTTGCGGTGCGATAAGAAGCGGAATGTGCGATCACAAAGAAAATGAATTAAGTTTCGAAGTGAAGTAGACCGGCTAAGGATCTGTGAGGACCGTTAGATCTGGGCTTTGATCAACGGTAGAGATTAAGTCGCAATCCCACTATATTTCACACATCGACAAGTTTTGATGATATCGTTAAAGACTTGCACGGTAAGTAATTTGGTTTGCAATGTGATGTGATTGCATATCGTAAATCGCGGTGAAAGGAGTATCGCAAAACAACATAAACACAGAAAATGTGAAAAGCGAAGTGTGGGCGATGACGTGGAAGTGACATGGCAAGATGACGTGGCAGATGACGTGGCCCCAACCCCACAGATCGCAATTAATTTATGGTGATGTGGCAATGACATGCTAGTGATGTGGAAATGATGTGGCAGTGATGTGGCAATCAGTGACATGGCAAGGTGATGTGGCACAATTAAATGAATATGACATGGACCTAGCCCACATACCGCACATTGCAATCGGTGATTCTTATGTTTATATTTTAAGACTTTTGATGTTATATATTTTAAGGTGTGACATGCGATAAGGTTTTCACCGCGGGTTGTGAAATCGCAAAATCACAAATACTGCGAAATTCTTAAAGTTTTGAAGTGCGATAAAGAGGAGCGGATGTGAGGCTTTTCAAAGTTTAATTGTAATATAATCAACATCCAAGGTTTAATCTATTTGCGATGTTTTTATGAAGAAATCATTGGAAGCGGCGGTGGACTCGGGTTACAAAGAAAAGGCTTGAATGCATGGAAAAAGGACTTGCGCTCATGTACAACAGTGTTATGCGGTTGCAATTGTGAGTTAAAAGGAAAGGTTGAATGCAAGAGAAGGTACTTGGGTATAAGTGACCCAACACAGAGAGAAGATCATAGAATGCTACAGGTAAGTTATGCAATAGGAGAGGCATTGTAAAACATAATGGCATGGGTCAATTCGGCCTAAGACAGTAATGCTACAGCAGAATTGGAAATATAATAGCAGGCAGAAAAGACAAAGGGACAACAGGCAGAAAAGACAAAATGAACAAAAAAGGAAGAAGTTGAAAGGGCTGAATTGAAATATTGTTGTAAGTGTAATTGTAAATTCATTAATTATTTTATATTGTTTGTGGTGCAAAAGAAAGTATCCAAGGAAAATGAAAACTCCAATTTAATATTGAAACAAGTGTATATATTGTTGTAACATCCTGAATATGTTGAGTGAGGAAAAGAGTGGGTGGAAGGAAAAGAGTCATGCCTGTTCACTTCATATTCCCATATAGAATGCAAACAAGCATGAAGTTATCTCTGTAAATGATGTTATTGTAATGTGGACAAAGAGGTTAGAGATTGGAAGAATGAGAGAGAGCAGATAGAGAAGCTATGCACATCCAGAGCTGATATAAACCAAATTTGAAGGATGTAAGGGTAGCAGTGAAGAAGGAGAAAAATAGAGCTGATATCCAGGTAAACCAGCATATGATTTTATTGTAGTGTGAGGGAGTTGGTGCTTCCATATCAAGTTGTAGCTTGATAGATGTCTAGTCGTAGCTGGTTGATGTAGGAGCCTCCTGTAGGTTGTAGCCTGCATAAAATAGATGGGAGTTGGAGCTTCCTTACAAGTTGTAGCTTGTAGAATTTGAGGTAGAAGCCTCCTATAGGTTGGAGCCTATAGAAAATCAGTGGTGAGAGGGAGTTGGAGCTTGCTTCTGCATCACAACAATAATAAGATGTGGTTTCTCCCTTATGGGTTTCCACTTATATCTGTTGTCTATGTGCATGATGATTATGTGTTGATGTACTCTATTTAATATGCTTAACACTTTCTGCTCACATATTAAGACTGTTGTTTAATTATATATTAAGTTTCTTATGAAATGGAGGTGTAAATAAGTTTAAAGAATTTTTTTAAATGTCCATGAATGTACTAAATTGATTCACCCCCCTCCTCTCAGTTTTTCTAAGGGTTCATCAATTGGTATAAGAGAAGGTTCCTTCAGAAACAATTTAACAACTGGAAGGAGGTCCTAGGTCCCCAAAATGGCTAGCTTAGAAGGATGCTCAACAAATGAAGCTCCATTGTTTACTGGCACAAACTATGCTTTCTGGAAAATAAGAATGAGAACATACTTAATGTCTCTAGGAATAGAATTTTGGGCTGATGTGGAAGAAAAATATGCACCAAAGGATATAGACATCGAGGAAGAAGCCAAACACAATTTCAGAGCTAATGCAAAAACAATGAATGCTCTCTTAAGTGGTCTAAATGAGTCAAAATTTATCAAATTAATGCATAGTAATACTTCCAAATATATCTGGGATACTTTAGGAAACATTCATGAGGGAGATGCAAAGGTGAAGATGGCCAAACTACAAGCACATAAAACTCAGTTTGGAAACTTAAAAATGAATGAAGATGAAGATATAGGTGCATTATTTTTAAGAGTTGCAGAAGTTGTGAATATCATGATAGGCCTAGGAGAAGAAATTAAAGAAATTTTTGTAGTCCAGAAAATATTGAGATCTCTACCATCCAGGTTTAATCCTATGGTTTCTGCCATAGAAGAAACAACAAATTGGGAAACCTTAACCATAAACCAATTACTTGGGAACCGAACAACGTATGAGATGAGACTTCCTAAAGTGAATTCAAACATGAGGGACACTGCATTTAAGGTAGACAAGTGCATAAAAGAAAAGGAAGGTACATGCTCATGCTCTGATGAAGAAGAAGCCAAATTTGTCAGAATATTGGATAGAGGCACATCTAAGTACAAAGGTAAACTTCCATTTAAGTGCTTTAACTGTGGAAGAGTGGGGCACTATGCTTCAAAATGTCCTCATAAGAAAATAGAGAATCAACCAAAAGGGAAGGAGAAAAGAAACTTTAGAAATAAGTAGAAAGGGAACAGATTTAATAGAAGAACATTCTATGCTCAACAAGAGAGCAGTGCATTTGAGAGCTCAGATGAATCCCCCAATGAAGAAAGAACATAAAAATTCATTTTGATGGCCAATGAAGAGCTTGAGGAAGATCTCATGGAATTTGAAGAAGAAGGTGAGGTAAATCTTGAGGGGGAGTTGGTGAGTACCCTAAAGGAAATATATAGACTCAAGCTCAAGACTAGAAAATAGAATGCCATCCTTCTGAAACATGTGAAGGAAGAACCAAACTCTTAAGATTTTATCAAGTTGAAAATTTAACTAGAAGAAGCAATGAAAGTAGAAGACATTCTGCTGTAGAAAATAAGAGAGAAAAGTGAGGAATGCTGAAGAATGGAAGAAAAGGTGGTGAGTCTGAGGAAGAAACTAGGAAAATCTCAAACTGATTTAACAATGAACATTCAATAGTAAAATGTTCTAAACAATTGGACCAGATATTAAATGCACAAAGATCTCCTCTTGTAAAGGCTGGGATAGAATATGAAGGAGAATCCAACAAGTCGAAGGCAGAGGGTAAGAAAGCTATTGCATTTGTGAAAGTTGTCCTAAAAGAAAATGGTAACTCCCATCCATCCGAGAACAAAAATGTGGGAAACCCTCCAAATCCTCATGAACTGTAGCAAAAACACACCACAAGGAAGGCCCTAGAAACAAGAGGATTAAAGAGCCAAACAACATTCCAGCTTAGATAAAATGGCTTCCAAAGACATAATTTTCATATGACCATATGGCTATATCCCAAAAAATAATTCTCTTCCAGAGACAGATACTACTTCCATGGGTATTTTTTTTGTTATAAAAGGTTCGGTCATAAAGCCATGAAATTCAGAGCATATATACAAAGACTGGAGTATGGAAACTCAAGGGGAATTAAGGACAATGGTGGATTCACTCATGTACTTAATCCATTCAGAAATACAATCAAATATTTTGCTACCATTAAAATGGGCACAAGTCTCACGAATGTCCTTTCAAAGACTGTTATCCATCTCCTCAGGAAATTTACCAAACAAACAACTACATGCAATGGAAAATGAAGCTAAATAAGTGTGATCTAGTTCTAATTGTGCAAGATCAAAATAGTCAATGGTATGTGGATAGTGGGTGCTCAAAACATATCACTGGAGACCGAAGCAAGTTTGTAACTTTTGATGAAAAGAAATCTGGGAATGTAACATTCGGTAGTGATCAAGAAGGGAAGATCAAGGGAAAAGGCACAATTAGCCTGAATAATGGAAGAGGAGAGGCTCAGGATGTACTGTTTGTGGATGGTCTGAATGTGAATCTACTAAGTGTTAGTCAAATTTGTGATAAAGGCTATGAGGTCCTCTTCAGAGCCCAAGATTGTGAAGTAAGGTTAATCACCACAGGAAATACCTTGATCAAAGGTGTTCGAACATAGAGTAATGTTTATATAGTAGTAGAAGAGAAAAAATCATGCCACATAAGCACACTTGACGAATATTGGTTATGGCATAGAAGATTGGGAAATCTAAATTTTGACCACATCATCAAACTGGGCAAAAAGAAAGATGCCAGAGATTTTCTTGCAATAAAGAAGCCACCAAATACCATATGTAAGTACTGCCAACTAGGAAAAAAAACTCACACATCATTCAAAGCTAAAGACCAACATCTACAAGTAAGCCTCTTCAGCTTGTACATGTGGACCTGTGCGGACCTTCAAGAACAAATGCACCAGGTGGAGAATTTTATTTCATTATGATAATCAATGATTTTTCCAGATTAACGTGGGTGGAATTTCTCAAATATAAATCCAAAGTGTTTGATAAAATTAAGATATTCAAGGCACTGGCAGAAAATCAAACTGGATGTAAACTAAAATTCATGAGATTAGACAAAGTAGGTGAATTCACAAATGATGATTTTGCAAACCTGTGCAATGAATGTAGGATAAAGAAACAATTTACAATTGCATGCACACCTCAACAGAATGGAGTGGCAGAGAGGAAAAATAGGTCGATACAATAGATTCCCAGAGCCATGATGCAAGAACGAAACATTCACCAAACCTACTTGACAGAAGCAGTACACAAAGCTATTCATATTCTCAACAAAGCTCATCTCAGACCAAATTGTGACAAGACTCCATATTAATTGTGGCATGGGAAATCAACATCAATCAAGCACTTTATAATATTTGGTAGAAAATGTTTCATAAAGAATAATAATGAAAAATTGGGGAAGTATGATGCAAGAGTTGATGAAGGAATATTTTTTGGATATGCATATAAGAGTAAGGGATACAAGTGCTACAATAAAACACTTCATAAAATTGTGGAAAGAATTGATGTGAGATTTGATGAAGATCTACTAGACAGAACCAGAATCACAAACTGTGTTAATCTTCTAGATGATAATGAAGATTAGAATCAATAAAATAAAGAACAAAGTAAGAGAACATAAGATACATAAATAAAATCAAAAGGACCCTCGAGACACACTTAGAAGAACCATCAAGAAGATCAAATCATTGGATACAAGTGTGCAGGAGTCCAAACTAGAAGAAAACTAGCTAAACAGACTGAGGAAGTGTATCTAGCCATGATGTCACAGATAGAACAGAAGAATTTAGATGAATCTAGCAAAGACAAAAATTGGATAAATGCTATGAATGAAGAATTAGACCAGATTGAGAAGAAAAAAACCTAGGAGTTAATACCAAGACCTGTTGGGAAAAATGTCATTTGCACAAAGTGGATATACAAGAATAAGATGAATGAACAAGGTCAGGTAATCATAAATAAAGTCAAACTTGTATGTAAGGGATACTCTCAAATCGAAGGACTTGACTATGATGAAAATTTTTCCACTATAGTAAGAATGGAAGCAATTAGAATGTTTTTGTATTTTGCATGCTATCATGATTTCAAGGTATATCAAATGGATGTGAATTCTTCCTTCTTAAATGGAGATTTGGAGGAAGAAGTCGACGTGGAACAACCTGAAGGATTTTATGTAGCAGATAAATAGGACTATGTGTGAAGATTAATGAAAGCCCTATATGGTCTCAAACAAGCACCACATGCATGGTATTCTAGGATGGACAAGTAGTTTCAAAAACAAGGTTTCAAGAAGGTAGTAATAGATAAAAATCTGTATATAAAGGCTGATGAAAATGAACTCTTATTGTAGTCATATATGTATATGACATCATGTTTGGTAGCAACAAGGATGAGTTAGTAAAAGGATTTTCAGAAGATATGAAGTCATAACTTGAGATGTCTATGATTATAGAGCTTACCTTCTACCTAGGACTTCAAATTATACAAAAGAACAAAGGCATATTAATTTCACAAGAAAAATACTTAAGAGACAAGTTAAAAAGGTTCCAAATGGATGACTGCAAACATGTGTCAACTCCCATGATCATTGGATCCAATTTATGTGCTGATGATGGATCTGCAGATGTAGATCAAAGACTTTACAAATCTATGATAGGAAGTATGATATACATAACAACCTCCAGACCAGACATTATGTTGGTGGTAGGACTTGTGGAAAGATATCAAGCAGCACCAAAACAAAATCACTTGTTAGTAATCAAGAGGATATTTAGATACCTACAAGGAACTGCACAATATGGCCTATGGTATCCGAAAGGAAAAGGTTTCACATTGAAAAAATATATAGATGTAGATTGGGCCAGCTGCGTGGATGACAGGAAAAGAACAAGTGGAGGTGCATTCTATTTGGGAGAAAGGCTAGTGGCATGGTTAAGCAAGAAGCAAACATTTGCCTCTCTATCTACAGCAGAAGTGGAATACATACTAGCAGCACCTTGTTGCACACAAGTGATGTGGATGAAACAAACTCTTCAAGACATGAAGGTAAGCATCACTGAACCTATTTCTATCAAATGTGACAATACAAGTGCAATAAGTATTTCAAAAAATCTAGTACTTCACTTGAAAACCAAGCACATCCCAATAAAGCACCACTTCCTCAGAGAACAAGTAGTACAAAAAATAGTAAAGATGGAATATGTACCAACAAAGGAACAAAAATCAGACATATTTACAAAACCTCTTGCTAGAGAACCATTCGAATATCTAAAAGACAAGCTAGGGGTAGTGATTGCAGATGATACTCTTTGATATGATCAGGAAAAATAAAATGATGAAAATGCACCAGCAAAGGCTGCAATATCAGGAACAGAAACAATGCAGTAGACAAGTCAGTATCATAAAAGAATCATCATTCCAAGGGGAGAGCAACCCATAAAATTTGTCACAGAAGAGCTAGAGCTATGGAGCTAGTAAAGATCTACAGAGGATTATTACACTATATGTATCTCTGCAAGTGTTAATAATGAATCAAAATGTTCCTAAGAAGGATGAATAAGAGAAATGGTTACCATCATTATATCATTACATCATTCATCAATTGGTATTTGGAGCAATTTGCTTGCCTATCAGAAGAATACCAAGTGTTATTAGTGGAGCAGTGGTATGGTACAGGTCCTCGGGATCAGAGTATTATGGAAAAAGTACATCAAGTGATTATATTTTCAGAATTCTAACACATATCACGACTATCAAGTAGTAAGGGACAAAAGTACAGAACATTCTATGGTGACATGCCTTCCATTCATGCAATCTCAATGAGTTGCAAAGTTTTTTCCCAACAACTCTTATACACTAGTCTGGAGAAGCAAGGTATAAAGACAAAATGTAACCCTTTTCCAGTGATGTCAAAGGGGGAGGAATAGAAAGGACAGGAAGAAATTCACTTCTAAAAATGAAAGGGGGAGAAAGTGTTGGAGGAAGTGTTGCCATCAATGCCAAAGGGGGAGACTATTGGAAATATTGGCATTGATGGCAAAGGAGCAGAATGGATCAGCACTAGAATTATAATTAAGGCAAAGGAGCAGAGAAGCATCAACAATAAGGAAAAGGAGCAGCATTAGAAGTATAACCTAAAGTAGAGAGAAGCAGCAAAGAGGCATAGATAAGATTTAGCATTATTACTAAGGCAAAGGAGCAATAAAAGAGCAAAGGCGGTCAAAGAGAAAACACAACAAATGCAACAAGTTTTGGTCAAGTCATGAACAAGTGGAAAGAGTCGTGAACGTGCCTAAGTAAATTAATAAACACGTGCAACAATGAATAACATTCATGAATGAGTCGGCACGTGCAACAATGAAGAAAAGTCATGAATGAGTCGGGAAGAGTTGGGTCCTAACCCTTTATCGCATATCACACATTGCTACTGACAAGTTCTATATTTATATGTTAAGAGTTTGCAAGATTAATTGTTTTAGTTGCGGTGCGATAAGAAGCAGAATGCGCGATCGCAAAGAAAATGAATTAATTTTCAATGTGAAGTAGATCAACTAAGGAGCCATGAGGACCGTTAGATCTGCGCTTTGATTAATGGTAGAGATTAAGTCACAATCCCACAATATTTTTCACATCGGCAAGTTTTGATTATATCGTTAAAGACTTGCACGGTAAGTAATTTGGTTTGTGATGCGATGTGATTGCATATCTCAAATCACGGTGAAAGGAGTATTGCAAAACAATAGAAATACAGAAAATGTGAAATGCGAAGTGTGGGCCATGACATGGCAAGATGACATGCCGGTGACATGGATATGACGTGGCAGTGACATGGAAAGATGACGTGGAAGATGACGTGGCCCCGACCCCACAGATCATAGTTAATTAATGGTGACATGGCAATGACGTGGTAGTGACATAGCAATGACGTGGTAGTGACATGGAAATCGCGTGGCAGTGATGTGATAATGACATGGCAGTGACATGGAAAGGTGAAGTGGCACAATGACGTAAATATGACATGGACCTTGCCCACATTCTGCACATCACAATCTACGATCCTTATGTTTATATGTTAATACTTCGCATGTTATATATTTTAACGTGCGATGTGCGATAAGGTTTTCTCTACAGGTTGAGAAATCACAAATACTGGGAGATTATTAAAGTTGCGAAGTGAAATAAAGAGGAGCGAATGTGAGGCTTTTCAAAGTTTAATTGCAATATAATCAACATCCAAGGTTTAATGTGTTTGTGCTGTTTTTATGAAGAAATCATTGAAAGTGGAGGTCGATTCAGGTTACAAAGAAAAGACATGAACACATGGAAAAAGGACCCAGCACTTGTGTAGAACAATGTTATGTGGTTTCGGTTGTGACTTAAAAGGAAAGGCTGAATGCAAGAGAAAGCACTCAGGTATAAGTGACCCAACATAGAGAGAAGGGCATAGAACACTGCGGGTAAGATATGCAATAGGAGAGGTAGTGTAAAACATAAAGGCCTGGGTCAAGTCGGGCTAAGACAGTAATGGTGCAACACAGTTGGAAATATAACAGCAGGTAGAGAAGACAAAGGGACAACATGTAGAGAAGAAAAAACGAACAAAAAAGTAAGAAGCTGAAAGTGCTGAGTTGAAATATTGTTGTAACTATAGTTGTAAATTCATTAATTATTTTATATTGTTTGTGATGCAAAGGAAAGTCTCCAAGGCAAAGAAAAACTCCAATTTAGTATTGAAACACGTGTATATATTTTTTTAACATCCTGAATATGTTAAGTGAGGAAATGAGTGGGTGGAAGGCAAAGAGTCATGCATATTCACTTCATATTCCCATATAGAATGCAAACAACCATGAAGTTATCTCTATAAATGATGTTATTGTAATGTGCACAAAGAGATTAGAGAGTGGAAGAATGAGAGAGAGAAGATGGAGAAGCTGTGCACATACAGAGCTGATATGAAGCAGAATTGAAGGCTAAAAGGACAACAGTGAAGAATGAGAAAAAGAGAGCTGATATCTAGGTAAATCAGCATATGATTTTATTGTAGTGTGAGGGAGTTGGTGCTTCCATATCAAGTTGTAGCTTGATACATGTCTAGTTGTAGCTGGTTGAAGTAGGAGTCTCCTGTGGGTTGTAGCCTACATAAAATAGATGGGAGTTGGAGCTTCCTTGCAAGTTGTAGCTTGCAGAATTTGAGGTAGCAACTTCCTGTAGGTTGGATCCTAAAACAAATTAGTGATGAGAGGGAGTTGGAGCTTTCCTTTGCATCACAACAATAATAAGATGTGGTTTTCTCCCTTATGGGTTTCCACTTATATCTGTTATCTATGTGCATGATGATTATGTGTTGATGTACTGTATTTAATCTGCTTAACACTTCCTGCTCACATATTAAGATTTCTATTTAATCATATATTAAGTTTCTTATGAGATGGAGGTGTAAATAAGTTTAAAGAAAATTTTTAAAAGTCCATGAGCGTACTAAACTGATTCCCCCCCCCCCTCTCAGTTTAACTAAGGGTTCATCATCCAAATTTTGTAATAACACGTTAACAGAGTCATGTTCATGTCTAACCGTTGCTCCACCCATAGCTACTCAAAACCACACTACTCAACAGTGTAAGGAACCTGTTACAAAGCTGATTCATTGCACACAGGTGCTTACTCAGGGGAGAATGTCAAGATGTTGGAATTACCGACAGTTACTCCTCCTTATTACCAATTCGGAAATTTTAAATAAAAACGAGTTTCCGAATGATTGCACCGATCTTCGGATGTAACAACATGAATAATAAAGAAAAAAAATTAATATTGATGGAGTATTGTTATTAACAGTGGCTACTACATCGGTCAAATTGTAAAATGTAATGGTGTCAGAATGATCCAATCATGCAGTATTATCATAGGGTGAGGTATGTATTAATTGGATGAATAATTGAGTTTCCAAGATTTGGTATGATTAGGAAAGGAATCATGTGCTTAAGAAACTATCTGTGTAACAACAACAACTCCCGAAACCTTAATTAATCGAAATCAATAAAGGAACTAAAATGTAATCCTGTAAGAACAAGGTTCGACAAACCATCCAAACCTGAAACAACCCATTCATGAACTATTAAAATACCTAAGATGTAAGCATTAAACCCTTTATCTCTTTACCCTTAATCCGTTAAACCCTAACCCCTAATCCCTTATCCCTTAATCCATGTACCCTAGATCCCTAAATCCCACAATCCTCAAAGTCCCTATCCACTTAACCCCAATACCTCAATTAATCAATCATTTATGCACATTTGACACTAATTTTAGGGCTAAAAAGGGATTTAACTAAGGAGGTATATGAGGTGAAAAAAAATGAGCTAAACCCAACACTATTTCTAGGGAAATTGATGGCACAATTTCTGGTGCTATTTACGATACTACTTCTGATGTTATTCCCGACACTATTTATGATGCTAATTCTAATGCTATTTACGAGGATATTATTTCCTGAATTAGTACCTAAATGTTTTGTCCAACGAAAAGAATGCCAAAAATAGTGCCATACCAATAAATAACACTGATTTTTTCAAAAAAAAATGGAAAAAAATACACTAAAAAATCCTTGGAAGTAGAAAATGGAGAAAAAAAAGATTCAATTACAAGGATTTACGGTAGTGGATTGTCTAAAGACTCATCCTCTAACATTTATCCTCAATTATGTTATTTAATTTAATTATGTTTCTAGGAATTTGAAATTAATCATTAATAAGCCTATTCAAAATTGATCTTTATAACTTAATAACTTTGTTGGAATCATTCTAATCTACTACTTAATAATGTCCACCAAAGGGGAATTTGATTAAAATAAGGAATCGACAAACAATCTCACTCCATAGTTTTTACAACGTAACCTAATTTATGTGGAGGCATTAACCAAGTCTAATAAAAAATTGTTACTTATAAAACTACAATTGAGTTTTTAGTGACTCAATCTAAACTTATACACGAGAGGTTTTAACTTTATTTATAATTCTCTACATTTAAGAGGTTTTAGCATATTGTATTATCATTAAGTATGGTAAAAAATTGTGCAATGTGGTTAATTAGAAATAATTATTATGAATTTAATTTTGTGTTAAATTTTGATAGGCTATGAATACTTACAACATATGTTTTTGGAATTATAGTTAATGCTTTTTTAACTCATTGTCTCTTGAATTTTGGTTAAGTTTTTTTGGGTTTTTTTTATTAGGGATTGTTTAATTTTTTTATTTTTTTTAAATTTAATTAAATTTAAAATAATAATAATAATTTATATAGATAAAAAGGAGAGAATAAACCAACTAAAAAATTAAGAGTGGAAAAAATAATTCGACCATTCATGATGTGAACTTCTTATGGGTGAAGCTAAATATAGTAACTTCCACCTAACATGTTATAATTTATAGAAAAATTACATTAATACTTGTGTTTAGTATAATATCAGATGGATATGTTCATGGTTTTGACTATTAGAATTAATTATTATTTTAGAGTTGGTTTGTGTTTGATAGTGATAGTTGAGATATTTGTTCAAAATTTCTCTTTAAATTTGGAATAAGATGGATCTCACAACACTTATATAAATATATTGTATCTGGGTTTGAACTTGTAATAAGAAAAGAAAAAGTGTGATTTCCTTCTACGTGTATTTTTAGATTTGGTATCGCGTCTAATAAATCTGAGTGTAACTCCTTAACGAGGGGGCATTGAATATGTAAGTGTGTGAGGCTATTATGTACCTAAGTGGGTCTAGGTCACTATGTGTAGAGGAGGCTTAACGATCTAAAATCACCGAGTGTTTGTTGCATTGAGACACTCCCATAATAGAAAGGAGACCATGTGATTCTCACAATTCATTGTTAATGCAATTTTTTGCTCTCTATCTTAACGTTAAAATCTATTGTATCTATAATCCTTATGGAGATTTATTGGGCATTCAACACACTTTTCTCAACATCTAGACTTTGATGCAATCACAAGGCCTTCAATATGGCCATATTTGAATTTGATGTGTTTCACTGAGGTCACTGTATTTCAAATTTATGTTTTGTGTCACTTCCATATAGAGTTATTTAGTTATTTGCAGGTCAAAATTGAAGCGAATCGATGCTTTCAATGGAAAACATTGAAATATGCATTGTTGGGCATAATATGCATTATTGAGTGTGTTCTTGTTGACGATGCTACATAATAAGGGAGAAGCCAATTCCAATCTTGATATTGCACAAGGTAATCATTTTGAAGTTCAATTTATTTTTTAACATGGAGTATGTAGTTCTTGAAAAAATCAGGCAAAGATTCAAATGCAATTGATGCATACAAATTTGTGGAGTATAATAAAGGGAATAAAATCAACACTTGTAGATGGAAATCAATTAATTGAATGGGAGAAAAAGGAGGAAACACATAAATCTATCATTGGACCACATTTGTTATATTCTCAGCTATATCTTATAAATTTAGAAAAATCATTTGCAGAAATATGGGAGAAATTGAATAATTTGTTCTTAGCAAAAAAGCTATAAATGCAAAATTTTCCATAAAATTACAATTGTTTAAACTTAACATGCATGATGAGACATCCTTTTCTAGTCATTTAAACAATATAAAGTCTCTTATAGGGAAATTAGTGGAAACTGGCACTAAAATAGACAATGAAGTTGCAAAGGAATTTTCATTGAATAATCCATGTTGAAATTATGTCAATGTTCTTTTTAGTTTAAGCCAGTTGTCCTCTTGAACACTAGATTAAATGATAGAACACTTTTAGTTGAATAAAAGATGATGAAAGACACAGACACAAAAGTTAGTCCACAAATTGAAATTACAATATTTTCTAAGGGAAGGGTAAACAAAAATAGGAGTTTAGTTGAATGATTCTACTACCAAAGATTTGGACACACAACACATAGTTGAAAAATCTACACTAAAAATATTTTAAATGGAGAAATAAAAGAATAAGCTAATATAGCTACCTCTGAACACTCACCGGATTCCATCTTTGAAAACTGACCAGATTGCAACGGTGATAATGAGCCTCTCATTATTTTCTAGAATATAAATGTTGTTTATGTATGTTATATTTATTTTGGCTTGTTAAATGAAGAATGAAGAACCTATAATAGAAATGAGTAACACAACTTAAGTTGATGGTTTTTGATGTATGTGGTGCCACAAGAACACATCACTAGTTTGATTATGTTTTTAGTTTGTTACAACTTATGGTTCTTAGAATATTCGATATCCCAAGAATAACAACTACTAGTTATGTGACCTTTGTGTGTTTACAAGATTGACTTCTAAATGATTCACTGTATAGACTATTTTTCTAGCAAATACAACAAGCTAATGTACTTCGACAGATGGAAGTATGTCAAGAATAATTATTCATTACAAATATGAAATTGATGTTCATAAGAAATTGTATCTTCATTGAATCAAGTGGAAGCTCATAATTAATGGTTGTGAAGTAGCGTAGTATACAAGAGTTTATAAGTGGATAGAAATGTTGATGAAGACCATACTAAACAAATAAAAAATTAAACCATGTTTATGTGATTTCCATATTGTTTTTCATGATGTAAGCATGAAGGGAGGTTTTTAGAATTATTGCTTACTTTAAAGTTGGTTTGGGTTTTTTAGTGATGTTAGATATGGTTGAGGTATTATCTTTGTTAAATTTCTCTTAGGGCTATATTGTTCTTTTCTTTAGATAATTTCATTTCATCATTTATATATTGAATTCACCCCACAAAATTATAACAACATTAGAAACATATGCAATTATATAGAAATAACAAAATCATCTTCAATGCAACAAAACATAAAGAACCAATAGAAGAAAATCATTCACAGATAGAGACATGAGGATTGGTCAAATCCTAGGGAAAGACTGCACAAGGGGGAAGACCGTTTCAAATTCTTCTTCTTATTAGATTTTCATAAAATGTTCAACAAATAGATAGTAAAATAATCCAATTTTTCATTCACAAGGCTATATAGAAAACCCAACCAAACAATATTCTAGAGATGAACCCAACAATAATACTAATCAAAATCACAATCCTGAAGCGTGTGGTCAACTGTCAACATTTGCAGCCAACTATTGGAATCTGCGACCAACTGTTAGAAAAAACCTTAAGTCCCTACCACATGGAGTTGAAGGTTAAGTATGAAGGCGAAGAATTTCGATAGGATTGTATGTATGTGGTTGCAACCGAAAACTTCCTGTGACAATCCTGCGACTGTGAACCAAAAACCCTAATCTGCACATGTGCGCTCGGACCTTGCAATTTGGGACCTATACAAATGAATTTCCTATGAACCAATTTCATATATGTGTGAGGCAAAACCAAATAAGAGGAAAAAATAATTCTTAGATCATTGTTATCAAATGAGGGTCACTTGACTTGTATTTATAGGCATCCAAGGGTGTCTAATTTCCTTTTAGGGCCAACCTATCCTTTGTGGACATGTGGGTTTCCATAATAAAATATATTTTTCCTCAACCAAATTAAATTCTTCCAAGAGTTAGAAGGGGTCTTTCTTGTTGAGGAAAGTTGTCCAATAGATAAAATTTTCCAGTGAACTATCAAATTAACACACTCAACTTGTCCTTCTAAATTTGGAATAAGTTAGATCTCATAACATTTAGATAAATAATTTGTATATGAATTTGAACTTACAATTGAAAAAAAATGTGAGATTGTGTGGCACATATATTTTTCAAATTTGCCATTGGGATCAAAAGATAATTAAAATAACTTGTTCTGCATAAAGGTAAATATAAATATGTGTTATTTTTAAAACTTCCACATGGTATGAATGTTGTGATTGCTAAAGGAATTACAATAGTATTTGTGTTCAATACATGATATGGAATTATTTATTGGTTTGACAACATTATTTATAGTATTTAAGTTTTTCTGGCATGGGTTATAGCATTTAAGTTTTCTTGGCATAGGTTTTACAAATATTTTTATTGGAAGTGTACCATGGGTTGAAGTTTTATTCAATTTTTTTTTTTTTGTGGTTGATATTTTATGTTTTAATTTATTTTGTTGTTGTGTTAAAAAGTGTGTAAGGAGGTGTAACTTCGTGTTAAATATGGAGATTGACACACACACACATATATATACTTACTTCTTTTTTATGAGGATGGATATTAGTGGTTTTTTAAATATTCAGTATAGAATTTATACATTGTATTTTAAAAATTAATTAATATAATTTTTAATACAAATTATAAATAAACTATTTTAATGTTTATATAGTCAAATATTTCAATGCTTACATGAAATAAAATATTTTAATATTATCTTTTTTTCTCTGTCTAAAAAAATAAATGAAAGTAAAAAAATTATTTGTCCAATAGGACAGCTCAATTAGCAATCCCCAAGTTATAAAATATTACAACACAAATAAATATTTCAATATAAACTCTATCTATAAGACAACAATTAAAAGTGAAAGTAGATGTTATTACAAAATGTTAAAAGAATATTTCAATAAAAACTCTATCTATAAGACAACAATTAAAAGTGAAAGTGGGTGTTATTACAAAATATTAAAAGTGAAACATGTTATTACAAAATGTGTGAATTAGTTGTATAGTAGTGAATTATTGAATTTGTAAATTTTAGAAATATCTTGAAATATGAGAGTGAGAAGCTAAGTCAAATAATTTACTTCATTCCTAATCATCAAATATTGGTGTATTCTTGAATTCTACAAATGAAATAAAGATACTAATCATAATACAATATAAAACTTTAAGTAAATTTCAGATGCCTTTGACATAATCTTTTCGGATGCCTTTGATGTAATCAACTTTTGAAGTAAAGCCATAGTGTATTAACTTGTGTATTGACAGTGATATCCACAGCTTCGAATGTTTATTGATCAGAAAACAGATTATGAATATATAATGCATTAAGTTAATAATTTGTTTGGTGTTTTTTTTAATCCTATCAAAATCTCCATAATGTATAAAGACAATTCCAAAATCATCCAGGGTTAAAAAATAAACAAAATAATAAAAAAACTCCATAATGTATAAAGACAATTCTAAAATCATTCAATAACCCTGAAAATCATTCAACTGAGTTTAAAGTTTTGGATACAGTTGAGCTGACCGTTATGTTGCAATGCATAATCACTGAGATAAATTGGCCCAGCCTATCCTATGTGCACTGTCATGGAGAGGTTTTCTTGTGTAATGTCGTGAACAGGTGTGCCACAGCGTGTGCATTAGTGTGTTGAAGACCACCACTGGATTGACTGGAAGTCGATTTCTGGAGCAGAAATGAGTACGCAGTATAATGATTAACTAGAACTCTAGTATCAACTGGTCGTGTGGTATATACATGAATGAGTTGTAACAGCTGGCTAATAGTTGTGTGCAGTCAAACGAGTGGTCCGATTTGTGCCCGAAAGGTAGCATCGACCAACAGTTGGTCAATTCTTGTTCAAAGGTTTGAAACCATTTTACAATCAGTTGACCTTTCTAAGGATTCCTTGAACTCCCTCCAAAAAAGGAATTATTCCCATAGAAATCAAGTTTCTCCACTTTCTAATGAAGTTGTTGGTTTGCTGTGTTTGAAGTTGTGTGCCAAAAACAAAATGGAGCCTTATCATGAAGTTACTTGCCTCTTCGCTGATAATGTGTGTCTATTTTGATTAGTGTTCTAATAATATGTGTCTATTTTGAGAAGTTGGGATGTGAAACATAAACTATACTGAGAGAGTATGAAAATGGAAAATATATATCAACTATATGATATAGTACAAAATTAGTATACATATATGTGATTCTAAGTTTTTACTCATGTAAAGACATCTCCTTCGTGATATGATTATTTCCTTTTGAGATTGTCATTGATGTTCACGAGCTCGTTTGGAGTGGAGAAAACTTTGGTTGCACTGAACGAACTTGAGTTACTATTTTGATCACTTGTACATACGCTATTGGTTTTCTGGAAGTTTTTTGGGCGGTTGATATTTTGAGGAGCATAATTTGTGAGCTTGGTGCATGAGTGCTTCACTATTTTTCTAATAGGATAATGTGAAAATTTTGTTTTAAAAGTGGACATTAAGTAGTCCTTTCTTTAGAGAGAATTATTTTAACTTAATTTGATTAGTTTATTGGTTAACATTGATCATGTTGTATTGGTTTTTACTAAAACAAAATTGACAAATTTTGATGTAATTAAGTTGCATTAACTATGCATGTTGTGTTTAAGAAAGGTTATTACATTGAAATGCTGTCATAACCAACCCATTGGAGTCAAAAGGGATAATGGATTATGGAATTTGATCCATTGGGAATACACTAAAAGTAGGAGCCAATTGACCACTGAGTTGGGAACCATCTAGGATACATTTAGGTATGAAATTTGGGAATATATAACTCTATTTATGTGATTGTATCAACCAAATATTATGGAAGTTCATGGATTATAGGATGCCACTGAGGGTTTTGGTTGGAAAACCCACACCTATATATACAGTTATGGTTCATTGGAAGTCCATTGTATAAAATCACTATTGTGAAATTGGGTTGTAGGGTTCATCATGTATAATGATAATGAACTAAATTTTGTGCTCAATTATTATTAAGGAATCAAGGATACCCATAGTTTATCTTTTTGCATTGTTATGGCTTGGCTTTGTTAATGTGATTTCTCTTATGTTAGAAACTATCATGGTGATATGCTAAGTTATGAGTTAAGTTAGATATGTATTATATGAAAAGATTCAACAAAGATTACCTCAAATTTTGTCAAGACCAATAGGTTTTCAGGGGACATTTACTTCAATTTAAAGATGTATTAAGACTTAATTATTCTTTTATCTATAAAACATATGCCTCACTAATGTAGAATGAATTTTTTAGATGTGTAAATTGAAAGACTATAATTCAATTATCTTTAACTCCGATCCATGATAATAAAGAAAATGCATATTTCTTTTAATAATATTCCCACTCCATATAAAATCGACATATTAATAACATACAATGCATAATACACAAATATGCCTTGGAGAAATCCAATACAAACAAAATTCTAGATTTAAATGGATATTGGTACTTTGGTTACTTTATTCATAAAGCTTACAATTTTATTGATCTCTAGATTTACAAGAAATTCAATAGTTCACATGGGGGCTTCACTCAATGAACCTCTGACATTTCATGTGTGTTCATGATATACTAAACAATACCCTTATTTTGACTACATATTGGAAAATACCTTTAAAAATCACATTATTTAACCCCCCACCAATAGGAACTCAATACACCTTCCCAATTTATAAAAAATCTACTTGCACTAGATATTTAGTAGGTATCAAATTTTTCATTAACATATTTTATACCCTTTTATATTTTTTCATTGACTTTGAGCTCCATTTTTTATATGTTCCAATCTAAATACTCTTTACACCCTATTATATGCTCAATATATTATGTAAAATTTTCCTCAATATATATCACCCAATATGAACGCATGTGGTATGGTATTTATCCCCCAGTGAAGCCCCCATGATAGTTCCAAATTAAGACTCTCTGAATATCAAGTTCTTCTCCACAATTCTATCAAATGACATATGCTCTAGTTGTTAGTTGTGGGTCTCTATGTTCTCTTCTACCAATTTCAACCTCAGCTCATAGGCATACCTTCTCCCTCTCCTCATCCTACATTGAACCAATGGTTCTTTTCATATATGTGATTTTACTCTATGTAAATTCCATTTGATTTCGGGAAGACCTACCACTTCCCAAAAAATTTGGATTTCATGAACACAAGGACCAATTAGATTCTTGATGCCTCTCATGTCTTTTGAATGGAACATCTTCTTTCCTTCCTATTTCAACCTACCATGCTTTGACCAAGGAATAATTGCTAGTGTAGTGGGTACCACACATTTTATTTGATTGTACTATGTCCACGAATCTACTTGTTAGCTCACAAGGGCATGCATGTTAAATTACAATTTTTTTTAAACACATCACAATAATTACTCCCTCTTCTATAACATATTGTATATTGTGTTCTATTTTACACTAACACGTATCTCACAATATATAGGAGATTTAAATGCCAAGAGAGGAGAAGAGAAAACATACAAATATTCCCTAAAAATTAGGGTAATTTTGAGGTCTAAAATGGGCCTCCTAAGGAAATTATAAAATATTAGTGGAAATAATAAAATAATATTAGATTAGATCATCAAATTTTAGATGGAAAAAATAAAAAGTTATTTTTTGAACTCGTATTTTCAACTTATCTTCCTATGGGTTTACTCAAATTTCGAGAGAGAACACTCACTGGATGTAGAATTTGATGCCTCATCCAAGAAGTACCCATGTTGAATACTTTTGATGGACCCTGCTACACAAAAAATGAGAAATACATGAAAAACGTGATTGCAATCTTATTTTTCACGTATTTCTCATTTTTCATGTTGTAGGGTCCATCAAAAGTATGCAACATGGGTACTCCTTGGATGAGGAATTAAATGTTGTACCTAACGAGTACTCCAGCTCAAAATTTGAGTAAAACCTTAGGGAGATAAGTCGAAAATACAAGTTGAAAAAGTAGTTCTATTATTTTATTATTTTTTAATCTTTTTTATTTTTTACCCCAAAAATGGTGAATCATCCCCCATGGTTGGTATCATGATTTTGAATCGTATTGGTTCTTATAAATTTTATTTTGGCTCATTTTTCTTAGGAGGCCCATTTTAGACATCAAAAGTTCTCTAATGATTAATCACAAGAAGATTGATAAATTTGTAGGAACTAAATACATAAAAATCATGAAGAGAGGGAGTGTGTGAGAATTTGAGAAGAAGAATAATTTCGTTAATAAGAACCATTACATGTGACGAGGCCAATTTTTGGACCTCTCCTTCTCGATGCTCACTCTCTTCCTTTACATATCTATCAAGTTTCCTTTCACATAAAAAAATGATTATGATTTATACACCCGAAGTTCGACTATCAAACCCCTTAACATTTGGATCACATCCCCTTTCCTTCCTATTTCAACATGCCATGTTTTGACCAAGAACTTGTTGTTGGTGCAATGGGTGCCACACATTCTATTTATTTGTGCTAGGTATATGACTCCACTTGTCAGTTCACAAGGGAATGTATGTTAATTTACAATTGTTTTAAACACATCACAATAATTACTCCCTATTCTATAACATCTAGTATATTGCGTCCTCTTTTACAATAACACGTCGATCAAAAAATCTTCTTATGAAACCTTGTTTTTATTTTAAAGCATGATTTAAATCCTTGAACCCTTATGTTGCAAATGATATAAAAGATAAATTAATCAAGTTGATTGTAGGGATTCATGTACATTATTTTTATTTAACCAAAAAAGAAATAACCAATAGCCATTTTATTTATTGCTGGATCCACCTGGATCAAACCCAAAATATTTATAGGAAAGATGAGGGAACCACTTTGCAATGTGTTTCTCCTCATGTCATTTATCCTTCCTCAAAGTCTTCCTTTGGAAGTCAATTTTCCGAAACATCTATTGTCCTATGCGAGTTACTCAAACCTTCTTCTATAGAACTATATTAGAGTCTATTGTTTAAGTGTATTTGGTGAAAAATATTCCAATTTTCGTAGGACCTCCTCTTCCTCCCCTAATATGGACAGTTTAAACTATTTCAAGGTTTTTGCATCATGTACTAAATGTATTTTTATATAAGGTGGCAGATTTAGCTTGAATGGATTGGCACTAACTTGCCCAATGATTTTAAAAGGTCCTTTCCTCAAGGGTTGTGTTTCTATTTCTCCTTGCAGATACTCTTTACTTAAGTAAAGCCACACCTTATCCTTAACATTGAACATGTGATTTGTGAATCGTTCATTATTCCTAAGTTTATATTTTTTCTAGCTTTTCTTGAGCTATTCCCCAAATTCAAGAGGATCTTCTTAATAATGTTCATGATTAGGGGAACCTTCTTTTGCCTCCTCTTCTTGTACCTACATATCTTCTTTCTTTTTCTTAAAAACTAAATAAAAAAGTGAGCGAGTTAAGTGGCCAAAAAAAAAATCCAAAAAGGTGATTTCTAAGTGGAGGAATCAATATATCTATTATAAGAGTGTCTTGCATATATTACTTCTTAATTCCATATTTTAGGTTCCTTATTGCTATCCTCTTAATAAATGTATCAAATTACTAATCGCCACTTTAATTTGTGCATCTATTTGTGGATAACAGGTGGCCTAAACGATTTGTTTTCCATCCTTTCACATAACATTCTCCAAAACTTTCCTAGAAATATAGAATCTCTATTAGACACGATTGAACTTAGTAAGCCTAAATGTATCCAAATATGTGCAAAGAACAATTTAGCCACTTCTTGGCCAAACATGGTATTCTTGCAACGGATGAGCATGCACATGTTGAAATGATCTACAACTATGAATAGGTAATTGTGGCTCTTCTTGACATGAGTATGAATTCTACAAAATCCATAGAAACACTTTTTGAAGGTTTTCTTAGAACCAACAATGGCATGTATTATAATGCTACTTTTTAGTTATTGGAATTACTTATGCTACAAAGAACTCATCCTTTTATAAACTTGGAAATCTATTCTTTCATGTTTAGATAATGAACATATCTTTATAAGCTTCCAATGCTCTTTCCCACACCAAAATGTCCTATATTTAGGGAACTGTGCATATTCCTCGTCAATTGCATTCTTCTTTCATGGGGTATACCCAATTTTCCTACTTTGCAGAGGATTCAATCTAATAAGTGTCAATCACTACTTTATATATTAATAAATTTTTGTTTCTTGAGTTGCTAATAATTTCCAGATAACTACATTATTGAGTAATATGTAATCATCAATTGATGTAAAAAGGGTTCAAATTGCATAACTATCTCCCATGCAAAAAAATTCTCTAAGTATATTCTTGATAACATATTTATAAATTTATTCATTATGTCTTTCTCATTTTAATTATTTCTAATTATTTTAATTAACAAGTGAAATCATTATAAAAATTTTAATTGTAATTTAAAGACCATTTGATTTATATAGGCCAGCATTTTGATTTGCTGACCCACCTACAAGTAACACTTAGTATTAAATAATGATAGTTTAAGTACCATTTGATATTAACTAATGATATTAACTAATGATAATTTAAGTACCATTTGATTTATATAGGACAGCATTTTGATTTGCTGACCCAACTACAAGTAAAGCTTAGTATTAAGTAATGATAATTTTAATACAATTACCCTTTTAAAGTAAGGTTGATTTTGGAAATTAATATATGTGGATGAAGATTCTTTCATCTTATCTCACTCCAATTTTTGAAAATTAACATGTGTGGTTTAAGATTCCCTTCATCTTATGTTCATTTTATGGACAGGGAATGATTGGTTAGCCACCCTCCATTATTTTAAATTCATATTCTCAATTATCTGAAGCACTGTATCGGATGATAAAGTTGCATAGAAAAGAAACGTAGACGTAAGGTGCAATTGATGTGGCTTATTGACAATTCTACACCAGTACGTAAACCTACCAGATTCACTGTTCGTTTTTTAATTTGCATGTTTGGTATTTTTGGACAGACAATTCATTCCAAGGGCATGGACATTTATTCAATGTCGGTTTTGGGATTTAGATACAGAGTTCATCCCACCACATGTTACTTTAGAGTGAGTAGATATGTATAACTAATTTTTAGTTTTATTTTTTTCCTCTTTCATTTAGCAGGGCTGAGTAGGATTGATGTGCAATAAAGAATTTCACAGAAATGGAACCATTGTTCAAATTAATACTAAACCTTACACCAACTAATTGACATAAAAAAATTCAAGGAAATGGAACTGGTGATCAAATTAAGACTAAACCATATAGTAACTGATCTACTGCATATGGACTGACGTAGACATATGTAACCATTATATTCAGAAAGTCGATTTGATAAGATAATTTAAAGATAAAATTTCCAAATAAAATGTTATGTTTACATATTTTATCATAAAATAGATAAAATTTCCAAATAAAATGTTAGTTGTACATATTCATATTCAATTGATTTCTAATAAAATATATTTTTTATTTCAAAGTTCAATAAGAATTAATGTCCATTATAATTGTCACAAATTTAATAAGAAAATAGTTTGTTGGGCAGTTTGATTTCCGCTATTCAAATTAAAAATTATGTTAATGGAAAAATTGAATAAAATATTAATAGTTATTAATAATTAAATGGAATTATATAGTTTTGTTTTGGGAAGAACTATTAAATTTAAATGTGAAGTGGATAAATTAATTGCTTATTTAAGCATATGGACTTGCATATATTTTGATGGTGATTAGCAACTACTAGTAAGTTTACATATTTACAATTTTACTAGTGTTGAGAAAAACAAAAATAATGGTGAGAAGTAACTCATGGTAAAGATAGCTATTTATATCTTATTCCTATCCATTTTTTATGCAAAGAATTCTTTAAATTATGGTGGTAAATATATCATTTACTTCCTTCAAAGTTTAATAATGAAAGATCACTAAGAAAATATCTAAAAATAATGTATGAATATTGCATCATATCCATAAATTATGACATAAAATATTTGAGGTAGTTCTCCACATGGCATTATCTTGTGCAAAGTTACAATAAGACTTTAAGTTATGGTCCAATCAAATATTTGATTTTTTTTTAAAATAATTATCGAAAAATAAATACTTATTTTTCAAAGTTAAACATTATAAGTTGTATTGATCAATGCTAAACTAATAATGATCAACAAACAAATCCATTACTAAAATACTACCTTAACAAAAACTAATAATGCAAATTACAATGATTAAAATATGTTCAAAATGTATATGTAATTATATATTTAAAAATTATATTTAATTTTAAATATTTTAAATTTATAAAAAATATATGCAAAATTTTATTTATCTAACCAATTATCTTAAAAATATATTTAAGATAAATTAATTAAACTATTCCATTTAGTCTTTCCTAGTAAAAACTCTTTAAATAGTTTTAAAGAACCAAACCAATCATTATAAAATTAAATCAAAAAGTTTTAAATAACGAAAGGAATCATTATAAAATTAAATCTTGATTTAGACAATATAAAATCATATACCAGTTATAAACCTATAATCATCCTCTCAATTATACCAAAACAATATTGTGACAGCCTGTTTATGTGCTAACTAGTTGTTGACAAGTTGTTATGTTATTTTATCTTTTAAAAGAAACTAAAACATTTCATTTATTTTGGAAAGATTTCTTGATGAACATGGGTTAACTTTGTTTTGTGGAAAATAAATTAATTATGGAAAAGTGGTTCCATAAAAGTAAAAAAAAAAGGAACTTATGGTAAAAGTATTCCAAGAACTGAGAGGTGGTTGGGCAGTCCAGACACTTACTTTTCCTCTAAGGATAAAGGCACATCCTAGTGAGGAAAAGGGGTTCTGTTCTGGGAAGGAGGAAAAGAGAAGAGTGAAAAAAATTCCAGAGCTAGTAGTGATCAGTGGAACGCTTAGTACTCCTAAAGGTTTATGGAAAGGAAGACTGGACTTGGAGTCCCTAGGTCTCTTTCGAAACCTCTGTCAACCTACCCAACTCAGGCGTGGAGCATGGGGGAAGAGAAGGACGTAATCTCCTCTCATATGGTAGGGAGGACATCATCAGTAGTGACCTAGATAAGATAAGTAAGCATAATTATTTATTTCAGATGTTATAGACAAACTCGTTTATTACAAGAATGCATTATTATGGTGTAATTCTAGTATCTGAAAAATGTGTATTGCAGTAAAGAAAGAATGTAATTATACTGTGAAATTATATTAACTAGAAAATATTTATTGCAGAAAAGAAAGAACAAAATTATACTGTGTAATTCTAGCATCTGGAAAATATATATTGCGAAAGAGAAAGAATGCATTGTACAATGTATATATCTAGTATTCTGAAAAAGGTGTAATACAACTAAGAAAGAAATACGTTATATACTTTGTAAACCTAGTATGAGATGTACATGATTTTATTTTCTTGGAAATATTCAGGCCTATGTGCAACCAGTCAAACTATAATAACTGAGTAAAAGAGATTAGGAATAAACGGATGAATTATTATGTGACCTAAGAAAGTTAACCTGGAAGAGAACTGTTAGAATAGGGTCCTGGGAGAAAGCCCCTGGACCCCAGATCTAGTCGCTCTTCCTGAAAACTAGGTTATACGCGGACAGAAGAAGATGGTCTGGCCATCATACACAACTGGAAAAGAAAAATATAAAGAAATACTACTTTAACGAATGTTATAAATTCCATGACTGCAGAGAAATTTATTTTACAAATTATTCAAAAAAAGAAAACCTCTAACTAGCTTGCAACTGTGTATAGCTGAAAAGGAAATACTCCATGAACAATGGACTGTATCTAAAAACTGACACGTTAAGTACAATGCATGGTAGCGAATAATGTAACTCTGCTAGGCCGAAAACATGGTGTAACCAAACCCATCAAAATTGTTACACAAAGCGAACGTGTTATGGACCAGACTCATACTATGGAAATAGAAAAACGTAAAACATTACAATCATAAACACCCAGTAGTAAACATGAATTTTTAGAGAAGAAAACTTTATTCAATACAAGAACATATGTAACAAAATTCCATTGTTGAAATGGGAAAATGATAAATAAGAATCCCCAATAAAATTATACATTGTTCAATCCGGATTACATAAATATTATAAAAACGCAAATAGTCTCATGGTGCTTAAATTACAACCACAGAGTCGACGGAGACATTGAGACTTAGTTATACCACTCAATGAAAGAAAGAAAGAAGCTTGCGGGGGTGCCATATAGGCACAACCCTGCAACTTAAATTAACCTAGTCATCCTGGCTAGCTACCACCCACAAGATAAGCTTCGGAGGCAGCATTTAGCTTGCCAAAAAAGCAAGGTGTGCTCTCTGCAACCAATAAGGAGGAGAGCAGGGTTCAAAATGCCTGTTAACATGAGGGCACAATTAGGGTATAGTGTGATGCAGGAACCGTATTGGAGAAATGAAAGCTCTTACACTTCGGCTAAGGGAAATACCTGCAACAAATAGATATAGTATTACAAAGAGGCAAAGAAAGCTAGCTGAAAGAAAAACGTGAGAACCATCCAAATGAGAATCAAGGGCAGTAAGAAGAGAATCCTACTTGAAAGGACTAGTCTTGTCATCTGAGACCTAGCTGAGGACAGGTCCAAAACAAGAGACACTGGTTAGAAAACTTGAAATCAGAATGAATCATTATCAAACCCGGAATAGTAAATCAATGAATGAAGAAGAAAAAGTATTTGAAATTTTGTAATTACCTGCCGTAGTGGAGGGTATCTCTTCCTGAGGAAATTTGTGTGCTCTGTGGAAGACCATGGCCCAAGCTCTTTGGAAGACCCTACGAAAATGGTTTGAACCCTGTCAAACATAGATTAGAACCTGACGGGGCATCAAAGCTCAAAATATTCTAAACTAAACGACCAGAGCAGGAATGGAACTTGGTAATGGTAACACCACAGGAAATTTGATAACAAGACATTTTACCTGGTCTGGGAAAAATGCAAATGAAACGTAGCCACCGTTGCGGAGCTTGCAGAGCCATCGGGAGAACCAAACAGTGAAATGAGCCAAGTCAGTTTGGGTTGCAAGGGGTAGTACCCTAAGCGGTTACCTAGCATGTCTCCATCATCGATCCTAGGATTCTAGATTGAATGGTGAGTATTTTGACAGGTGGTCACCTCAGTCCAAACCAGATCTCGATGCATGAACCTCCGTAAAGACTTAATTAATGAGAAGATAACTGTGGATTAAGCCGTATGTCCTAAACTAGAAAAAGAAAAGAATCAAATTGATGATCTAATATGACAACCTTTAATAAATAATAGTGTGATGCATAAGTGTAAGACCTATTGCTTTTAGTGCAAGTTTCGAGGGTTATAAACCAAAGGGTCAAAACCATATTATATAAATAATGAAGTAATAGAATCTCGCTTATGAACATGTTAGTCTAGTCCATTAATGATTAGGCTATAACTAAGACAAAGGTAAGGACAATATTGATTTTGAGAGATGGGTTAACAAGTAAATCTTAGTAAGGAATGTACAAAATTTTAATTTTATTTTTTTTATGATGTATGTTACAAGTGGTATCAGAGCCGTGTTCACATGCTGGGACCCTAGGGTTCACCTAACCTGATAAATTGTGTCTATATATGATGCACAAAAAAGGAAATAATAGTGCAGAAGATAACATGAGGAGGGGATCGACATAGCAACTGCCTCGGAATACAAGGAAACATACACCCCAACCCCATCTCGAAATGAATCCTAAAATTTGGATTTAAATGAGTGTGGATCAAATCCAGTAGACCATTAGACTGTTGGAAGAGCAGCAACGCCAGACCAGTATACTGCTAATTGTTGTGCAAAAGTTGGAAGAAGAAATGGTATGAGTGAGGAGCGACATTTAATGCCTAATGTAAGAACATGAGAGGATACTTAGGAGCCTTTTTGACAAATAGAATCAGTGCACGTTGCAACCCAGCCCTGATAGGGACATGTAGGAAGAAAACGAACGACAGGCCAAGGACCAAACCACTGACAGAATCGATAGAATTCATTCACAACGAAGCAACAAGAACAAAAACTACAATGAGGCTGAGTCTGGTAATGTGTCGGATCAATAGGAAATTAAGAAAAAAAAGGTCGAACTACAAGGTGAGTTGTGGAAGATAAAACCACCTACGTTTGATGGAGAAGCTGAAGAGGTGGGAGAAGCCTGGCTGATTAATATGAAAAAGTACTTCCAAGTCTATGAGTACAGTAGCAATCTTAAAGCCATATTGAACATTTACCAGTTGAGAGAAAAGGCCACTCTGTGGTGGGAGGAAGTAAAGGATGTTCACATCATTGAAGATCAAGATGCAACATGGGATTCACTCCAGCAATATTTTAAAGACAAATAATTAACATAACGTTTCTATGACGAAAAATCCAGAGAATTCCACTATTTGAAGCTAGGTCAAATGACAATGAATGAATACATAACCAAGTTCACTTCCCTATTAAGATATGCTCCTTATTTAAGGGATGAAAAGGCTAAGTTTCAATGATTATTAAGTAGTTTTCCAATCCACATGAAGGAACAAATTGAATTCGTCAACCCAAGGACCATGGACGAAGCAATTCGAAAGGCAAGAATGTGCTATCATCAATCCAAGGCGAAGGGAGAACTGGTCAAAAATTGGCAGCCAAGAAAGGGAAAGAAAAACAGTTCCAATTTCAAAGGTGCTACGAATAGAAACTTTAAGAATTCTACACAAAGTCCAGTAAGCAAAAAGTTTGGAAGAAATCACCAAAGAACTTGATGGCCTGCAGAAGAGAGACCTACAAAGGCTTCCAACAAACCTAAACAAGGATAAGCCCCAAAACCACCTCTGTATTGTTGGGGGTGCGGTGAGGCTCATTACTACAAAAATTTCCCACAACGAGGGATAAGTGAAACAATTTCTAATCTGCAGGAAGCTTCTACAGTGGCAGATGTAGCCCGAAATATACCCAGAATCAATGCAGCACTGGAAGATCGTTAGGCAGATTATCAACCAACGATGATAGAGTTGGATGGTAAACTGCTTTTGCAGCCTGTTTCTATTTTGGTAGACCCAGGTGCAAGTTTAAGTTATGTAAATGCCAAAATAGTAGAATTATGTAAATTAAAAAGTCAAAAATTCAAAAACCCCTGGCTGGTATTGCTAGGCATTGGCGCGAAAAGAAAGGCAAGTGCCAAAATTCCAAAATGTACATTGGAAATTGGAAGACATCAGTTAAATGTGGACCTGAATATACTGCCATTAGGGTCCTATGATGTGTTGTTGGGCATGGATTGGCTAGAGAAACATTGGAAATTAGTGGATTGTAAAGAAAATATTATATATTAGAGGATGCAAGATGGAACTCGCAACGAGATTCGAGGAATCAAGAAACCGTTACAGCTGTGTCCGATTACAACATCCCAAATGAATAAATGTATTAAGAAAGGATGTCAGCTTTATGCCATCCAAGTGGGTTATACCAATTCCAAGGAGAAGACTCCTATGATGGAGAACATACCGGTGGTACAAGACTTCATGGATGTATTTCTAGAAGATGTACCAGGATTACCCCCAAGAAGAGATATTGATTTCACCATTGAGTTAATGCCACGAGCGTCACCAGTTTCAAGGGATCCATACCGAATGAGTATTCCGGAGTCAATAGAATTAAAAATGCAATTAGAGGAGGTGTTGGAAAAAGGGTATATTCGACCGAGTGTGTCCCCTTGGGGAGCACTGGTGTTGTTTGGGAAGAAGAAGGATGGAACTATGCGAATGTGCATGGATTATAGACAGCTCAATAAAATGACCATAAAAAATAAATATCCATTACCACAGATTGATTACCTATTTGATCAGGTGAAGGGGGCCATAGTATTTTTGAAAATAGACTTAAGGTCTAGGTACCACCAAATCTGGATAAAATACGAGGATATCTACAAGACTGCCTTCCATATCAGATACGTGAATTATGAATTTGTGGTACTACCCTTCGGTTTACCAATGCACTAGCAACATTTATGAGGCTGATGCACAGAATATTTCACCCCTTCTTGGATAGTTTCGTGCTGATATTTATCGATGATATCTTAATTTATTCAAAGAATCAAGAACAACACAAGGATAATTTAAGAATAGTGCTGGCAATGTTAAGGAAACATCAGCTGTACTCCAAGTTTAGCAAATGTGATTTCTTCAAGGAAGAAATCCAATATATAGGCATGTTTATTTCAGCTGAGGGGATAGCGGTTGATCTAGAGAAAATTAAGACGATTATGGAATGGCGAATTCCCCAAAATGTAGCAGATATCTGATCCTTGATGGGATTGGCTGGGTACTATGAACGGTTCATTGAGGGGTTCTCCAAAATTTCTTTTCTAATTACTTCCTTATAGAGGAAGGGAAAAGTATTTAAGTGGACTCATGAATGCTAGAATAGTTTTGAGAGGTTCAAACATTTGTTGACCACCACCCCAGTGTTGAGAGTAGCCGACTCCAACAAAAAATTTAAGGTTTGTATCGATGCTTGTAAATAATGAGTTGGGGCAGTTTTATCGCAAGGAGGAAAAGTGGTTGCTTACGAATCAATAAAGTTAAAAGAACATGAACATAGATACTTAGCCTATGACTTAGAGCTGACAGCGATAGTGCATGCACTCTGGGTATGGAGGCACTACTTGCTAGGGAAAAAGTTTGTGCTAAAACCGACCACAACAGCCTAACTAGCTACTTCAAACAAGCCGATCTAAAGTCTTGTCAGGAAAGATGGAATGCCTTCTTAAGCGAGTTTGACATGGATACTTAGCATGTAAAAGGTAAAGAGAACCGTGTGGTGGATGCTTTGGGAAGAAAGCTGCATTGTGTCTATGAGCTTTGCTATAACCAACTTGAATGTAAATTTTCTGATCAAGTAAAAGAGGAAGCCCATAAGGATCCTGAATATCAGTTTTTATGACAAATGGAAAAGGAAAGAAGGCAAGAAAAGCCTAGTGATTACGAAATTAGCAAAGAAAAATTACTAACCTTTAAGGAAAATATATATATATATTCCAAATAGAATGGAGTTGAAGGAGTTGATTATGAATGAATATCATCGTAGCAACAATTCAGGACAACCAGGATACGATAAAATGTTGACCGCAATTAGAAAGATTTATTTTTGTCTTGGCATGCGTAAAAACATTGCAAAATATTTAACCAAATGTTTGGAGTGTCAACAAGTTAAGGTGGAGCATCAACATCCATCCGGATTGTTGTAGCCCATACTAGTACCTGAATGGTTTGGGAAGTTATATCCCTAGACTTCATTACTAGTTTACCAAGATAAAAAAAGGCAAAATGATTCCATTATGGTGGTAGTTGATAGACTGAGCAGGGTAGCACATTTTATACCAATACAGTCTACATACAAAATGGTGCAAATAGAAGATATCCTTATGAGAGAAATATTTACACTGCATGGCATACCAAAGACTGTCATATCAGACAGGGATGCGAAGTTTACTTCCGCATATAGGTTTGGGAACCCAAATTAATTTCATCACATCTTATCATCCTCAGACAGATGGATAAACTGAGTGGGTAAACCAAGTCTTGGAGGATATGCTGCGCATGTACGTGATGCAACAACCAACAAGTTGGGAAGAATATTTGCGCTTGGTAGAATTTTCCTACAACAATGTTTACCAGGAGTCGCTTAAGATGAGTCCCTTCAAAGCTTTATATGGATTACAGTGTTGTACCCCCATCAATTGGAGTAGCCTCGATACTAAGTTGATGCTTGGACCCAAAATTCTGGCGGAGATGGAATTGAAATTAAGGAAGATCAGTCAGAGCTTCTCAAGACCAGTAGAGGGTATATGCAGATAAGAAGAGGACATATCGAGAATTTGAAGTGGGCGATCATGTGTATGTAAGGATCAAAACAAAGATGAGCACACTATGGTGGGCCTCCTATGCCAAGATGGCTCCGAGATTCTGTGGACCTTTCTAGGTATTAGAAAGGGTGGGGCCTATGACATACTGGTTTTCCTTACCCAACCATATTAGGGTGCAAAATGTGTTCCATGTATCTTTACTGAAGTGATACGTGCATGACCCAAAGCATGCTATTCACTGGCAAAGCATTCAGGTGGGATAAGATTAAAAATATTAACTTGAAATACAAATTTTTTATGAGAATTTAATTGGAGTTCTGCTGATTATAGGTCGAACCGGATGACGAATTTCTAGTCGAACCTCAGCACATGCTCGATCGGAAAGAAATCACGCTCCAGAGGTGAGCCATCACCCAGGTTAAAGTTTAGTGGAAGCACTTCAGCTCAGATGATGCTGCCTAGGAGGATGAAGGATTTGTACGTGAGGCTTATCCAGAATTATTTTCCGAGTTGGAGTGAAACACCTTGGACAATGTTTACTTCCAGGGGGAAGTTTTGACAATCGGTTTATGTCCTAACTAGTTGTTGACTATTTGTTATGTTATTTTATCTTTTAAAAGAAACTAAAACATTTCATTTATTTTGGAAATATTTCTTTATGAACATGGGTTAAATTTATTTTGTGGAAAATAAATTAATTATGGAGAATTGGTTCCATAAAAGTTAAAAAAGGGAACTGATGATAAAATTATTTCAAGAAATGAGAGGTGGTAGGGCAGTTGAGGCAGTTACCTTTCCTCTGAGGATAAAGGCACATCCCATTGAGGAAAAGGAGTTTTGTTCTGGGAAGGAGGAAAAGAGAAGAGTGAATAAAATTCCAGAGCTGGTAGTGACCAATGGAACACTCAGTACTCCTAAAGGTTTCTTGAAAGGAAGACTGGACTTGGAGTCCCTAGGTCTCTTTCGAAACCTTTGTCAACCTACCCAACTCAGGCGTGGAGCACGGGGGAAGAGAAGGACGTAATTGCCTCTCTTATTGTAGGGAGGACACCATCAGTAGTGACCCAGATAAGATAAGTAAGAAGAATTATTTATTTCAGATGTTATAGACAGGCTGGTTTATTACAGGAATGCATTCTTATGGTGTAATTCTAGTATATGAAAAATGTGTATTGCAGTAAAGAAAGAATGTAATTATAATGTGAAATTCTATTAAGTATAAAAATATGTGTTGCAGAAAAGAAAGAATGCAATTATACTTTGTAATTATAGCATATGGAAAATATATATTTCCAAAGAGAAAGAATGCATTGTACAGTTTATATATCTAGTATTCTAAAAAAGGTGTAATACAACCAAGAAATAAATATGTTATATATTGTGTAAAAGAGATTATTAATAAAACATGTGAATTATTATGTGACCCAAGAAAGTTAACCTAGAAGAGAACTGTTAGACCAGGGTCGTAGGAGAAAGCCCCTGGACCTTAGATCTGGTCGTTCTTCCTGAAAATTAGGTTATACACAGATAGAAGAAGATGGTCTAACCATCATACACAACTGGAAAATAAAAATATAAAGAACTAATACTTTAATGAATGTTATAAATTCCATGACCGCAGACCAATTTATTTTACAAATTATTCGAAAACAGAAGACCTGGAACTATCATGTAACCGTGTATAGCTGAAAAGGAAATACTCCATGAACAATGGACTATATCTAAAAACCGACACATTAAGTACAATGCATGGTAGTGAATAATTTAACTCTGCTAGGCCCAAAACAGGGTGTAACAAAACCCATCGTAATTGTTACAAAAAGTGAACATGTTATGGACCAGACTCATACTATGGAAACAGAGAAACGTAAAACATTACAATAAAAAAAACCCAGTAGTAAACATGAATTTTCAAAGAAGAAGAAAACTGTATTCAATAAAAGAACATATGTGATATAATTCCATTGTTGAAATGGGAAACCGATAAATAAGAATCCCAAATAAAATTGTACATGGTTCAATCTTGATTACATAAATATTATAAAAATGAAAATAGTCTCATGGTGCTTAAATTACAGCCGTAGAGTAGATGGAGACATTGATACCCAGTTATACCACTCAATGAAAGAAAGAAAGAAGCTTGCAGGGGTGCCATATAGGCACAACCCTGCAACTGAAATTAACCTAGTCGTCCTGGCTAGCTACCACCCGTAAGATAAGCTTCAAAGGTAGCATTCAGGTTGCCAGAAAAGCGAGGTGTGCTCTTTGCACCCAATAAAGAGGAGAGCAGGGTTCAAAATGCATGTTAACATGAGGGCACAATCAGGGTAGCGTGTGATGCAGGAACCGTGATGGAGAAATGAAAGCTCTTACACTTTGGCTAAGGGAAATACCTGCAAAAAAATGAAGAAATGAAAGCTCTTACACTTCGGCTAAGGGAAATACCTGCAAAAAAATGAAGAAATGAAAGCTCTTACACTTCGGCTAAGGGAAATACCTGCAAACAAATAGATATAGTATTACAAAGAGGCAAATAAATCTAGTTGAAATAAAAATGTGAGAACCATCCAAATGAGAATGAAGGGAAGTAAGAAGAGAATCTGACTTGAAAGGAAGAGTCTTGCCATCCGAGACCTAGCTGAGGAGAGGTCCAAAACAAGGGACACTGATTAGAAAAATTGAAACCATAACGAATCATTATGAAGGCTGGAATAGTAAATCAATGAACAAAGAAGAAAACATATTTAAAAAATTGTAATTACCTGTCATGGTGGAGTGCATCTCTTCCTGACGAAATTGGTGCACTCTGTGGAAGACCATGGCCCAAAATCTAGGGAAGACCCTACGAAAATGGTTTGAACCCTATCAAACATCGATTAGAACCCAACGGGGCATCAAAGCTCAGAAAATTATAAACTAAACAACCAGAGTAGGAATGGAACTTGGTAATGGTAACACTGCAGGAAATTCGATAACAAGACCCATTAACTGGTCGAGGCAAAATTCAAATGAAACATAGCCACCACCGCAGAGCTTGCAGAGCCATCGGAAGAACCAAACAGTGCAATGAGCCAAGTCAGTTTAGGTTGCGAGGCGTAGTACTCTAAGCGGTTACCTAGCAGATCTCCGTCGTCAATCCTGGGATTTCAGTTCTAATTGTGAGTATTTCGAGAGGTGGTAACCTCAGGCCAAACCAGATCTCGATGCATGAACCTCCGTAAAGACTTAATTAATGAGAAGATCATTGAGGATTAATGCGTATGTCCAAAACCGAAAAAATAAAAGAATCAAATTGATGATTTGATATAAAAACCTTTAATAAATAATAGTGTGATGCATACGTGTAAGACTTGTTGCTTGTAGTGTGAGTTTCGAGGGTTATAAACCAAAGGGTCGAAACCATAGTATATAAAAAATGAAGTAATAGAATCTCTCTTATGCACATGTTAGTCTAGTCCAGTAATGATTAGGCTATAACTAAGACAAAGGTAAGGAAAATCTTGAGTTTGAGAGATGGGTTAAGAAGTAAAGCTTAATAAGAAATGTAGAGATTTTTTTTTTTTTAATGATATATGTTACAAATACATAGTTCCTTTTCTCAATCCTATGTATCCTATCCCCATTTCCCTTCAAAAGTGATATATACTAATCTATAATATATTTTATAAGTGCTATATAACATATTTCATTAACCTGAACATTTTCACATAAGCTACATTGGGTAATTCTATCATTCATATGTATATTAAAGTACTAATAATTTCTTCCAAATCAACACTAATATTTTTTAGGTAATTAATTATATATATATATATATATATATATATATATATATATATATTAAATGATAATTATTTAACACAAAATGATAATTACATATTTTTTATATTAAATTATTTTTAGCTTAAAAAGATGATAATATTTAGTATAACTCATTTAAGAAGAGACATTATAAAGTCATAATAATTAAATGTGAGTGGAAAATAACAATAATTCTTCCACATCATTAGAAATCAATCCAATTTCTCACATAAACACATATGAAACATATTTTTATTTTTTTACAAATTAGTTTTATTTATTTATTTCTCTTAATATATTAATCACTTTATTTAACATTATTTAATAAAAGTAATATTTTAATTTATTTAATGTAATCCACTTCTCGTACTTCATTTTTTAAACATTTCATTTAACATCATCATCATCATCATCATCTGCATCTCCACACACATATATATATTTCAGAGAAAAAAAAACATATATTTTATTCATATAAACAGAATACATATGTAGTAAATGTATCAATATTCAAAAGTAAATGTATCAATATTCAAAAGGGCTTTTGACCTCAAAATAGTTTTAGTTTGTTGTACATAAAATAGTCAAGATAGAATATAAACAAGACTTTTCCCTAGAAAATGATCTAGAAAAATGAATGACTAGAAGACATTCATAAGACTAAGATCCATATCCTAATCATAGTGCCCATTTGAAGGCTGGAACACAGGAAAATAGGTGCTAACCAAAAAGGTCAATATCAATTTACCAGTAAAAATAATGTGGAGCGAGTAGAAAGGCATATCATGGAAATAACTCCATTTTCAGATGGCATATTAACATAAAAAACAGAAGCTGAGAGTATGGTCTCTAGAAAATACCACCCAAAACATAGTAAACTGTATAGTGAGGTTATAATCCAGAACCAACCCTTGTACCATGAGTGGTTTCAAGAAAGAGTAACAAAATTATTTATCGACTACCCAAAAGGAAAAGAAAAGAAAGTTGTTAATCCTATATCACTGTATATGTTGGTAAAAAAATTATCGAGGAACAGAAGAAAACCTACAATCGAGAATGCATCAAATAGAAAAATTATAATTCCATAGTCTGGAAACTATTGCAAATTCATTAAATCAAATATATTGATTGTGAGTATCTGATTTCCCTAAAAAAAATTTAATAAAATAAAAACCATCAGAATATAGTAGTTGGCATGGAAAAATATACTGAAGGAAGTCACTTGAAATATGCTTCACAAGGTAAGATGAGCTAGTGTATTGTGAGTTGTGGATGGGAAATGTTGAACACAATATGCACATTGACATAGTTGATGGTTCTTAGAGGTGCTCTCATGGATTTCCTGAATTTCCAATCGCCCTTAAACTAACGCCAATCCTTTCTTTCAATTTTGATCAACCAATTGATTATGTTCTTTGTATATATGTGTAAAGGATATGTAGGAAAAATATATGACTTTATGTATGAGATTTGATAAAGAGGCACTAGTGTGTAATTGTGATCTAACTTTATTTGTCACACATCAATGGAATAGGGGCTTTTTAGATATGTGTCTAAAAATTTGGATGGAGAGGAAACCTTCTAAAAAATTTTGAGCTCTCCATCTAATTGTCTGCTGAAAATATGGCTAGAAAGAAATAACTCCATTTTCAATAATCTAGGACAATCCTTTCTTAGAGTGGTTGTCAATAGTTTGGCTTTATTATCATCTATTTTGAATCCTCCTAATACTACTATAATTTATCTTATAACGAGATTATATAAAAATATATGGCCATTTAGCATTCTCTTTTATCCTCCCCATGGTGGGTATTCGCATGGGGGTTTCCCTCCATTAATTTAAATGAGTGTCATGCAATTAAGGAAGGGTGGAAAAGAACTCACCAAATGGCATTTTGCATGTAACATATTACATTCGCTCCTAATGGGGAATATGGTTAGTTCATGGGAGGCTACTGAAACGCCTATCTTTTCCACATGCGAGTCTAGGGAAGCGTGATCCATCCTAAATTTAGCTTGTAGAAGCATCTTAGTGGAGATTATGGAAATTGTTAAGAGATATATCAAGTATTATGACACAAGGTGGTGGGATAAGGTTATATATGGGTTGATTAACGCTCTTCTCATTACCTATAGTATCATAAATTTTCACTCCTCATAGGATCTCAAGGGATTTTTTGAAGATTCCATTTCTAGAATGCATTTCTTTAAAGGGAACATGTACCAATGTCTGTTTCTTGATGGAGCTTCTGTTGCATGTAGGCTTAGCTATAATTGTTTGTTATAAATTTTCCAGCACAAGGCACACCAATTGTAGTTCGTTGCACACTTGTATAAGGATTTTTAGGTTCAACATCATCTTTATCTCTTCTCGAAACAATGCTTCACTAGTGAGCTTCTTGTTTTCAATGTTTTGTATGAGGATTTGGTTAGAAATTTTATGGGGTTTCCTCCTCTCCCTTAGGATTCTAATTTTGGGTGGTATACTTTTTTATTCTCCCCTCTGATATTTTTAACTGAAGGAATTTCTCTTTGCCTCATTTGTCTCTTCTTTAATAGTTTGATTAAGCCTAAATTTTCCTCGAATCTCCTATTTTCACTAGCTTATTGCCTCTACTATTATTGCTCTTAGTGCACCTCTAGTTTATCCCCTATCTCTTCACTCAAACTCCTCATTGGAAGCAATATCTTCCTCCCTCTCTGTGTATTCCCCTTCTATTTCCTCCCTCTTTGTGCTTCTCATGCCATGACTAAATGTCATCTCTACCCTACTCATCGTAGAGGCATGAGATGTTATCTTGCATATGGTGCTGACACCAATATTATATATCCCCGTTCTGTTAGTTAGACCTATGCTCAAACTATCACTCATGCTTCTATGGCTAGATGTAGGGATCTCATCCCCGAGGTAGTACGAGAGAATTTTTTGATGTTGAATACCAAGTCAAATATGATAGAAGATTCATTCTTAATATGTAAGATGATAGAGATACTAGTGATTAGATTCCTGGTGTGGGAAAATTTTCTAAAGCTAAATTTTCCTCCAACATGTAAAATATTAGCCTATATTGGCATTGTAAAACTCTCATGGATAGGGTTATTACAAATAGAGCAGAAACTCAATGAGAAATGATAATTTGCATGGCTTAAGTAATGGGAAAGGAGGATAGAATTAGCAACAAATTCTCAATTCTAGCCAAGAAATGGAAACCCTTAATTTTTCTTCCTCAAACGATGATAATGAGCCATATCCACTAAACTCGGTGGACTCTCCAACTGAGTAATAATGAAGTGAACCAAATGTTTCAAGAAAAAAATTATATAATGACACTTCCATTTTCCTGTCTATTATCTTGTGGGTTAGTTTCTTTCACGGATATTTTTTTAGTTTGAAAAACGGTGTGATATCCTATGAGAAAAGTAATCATAAAATTTTGAACTTATGCTACTAGTCTATTTTCCTAGGTAACAAACCATTAGCTTGTGATAATTATCTATGTACATAATTTTGATGGTAGTATAAAAGGCCTAAACTTACAAAAAAATAAAATTAATCCCCTCTTTTCAATTAATTTATTTTCCTAAATCATCTCTTTATGATGGGGAAATTTCAAACTATTACAATTAATTTGTTTCTTTATTCATTTCTTTATACTTAGGGCTTCGAAACTACTATGAAATTACATATGAATATTATTGATAGACCTTTCTTCAAGTAGATTCACCTCTCTTTTATCTCAAATCAGGTCATCTTTAGTTAATTTATTTTCCTTAATCATCTCTTTAGGGTTGAATATTTGGAACTACTATTTATGAATATAATGGATAAACCAATTTTCAAGTAGGTTGATATATTTTTTATTTTGAATAGTGTTGTCCCTTCAATTAAAGAATTTTGTTTAATCATTTTTTTATAGTTGGAAATTTGGAATTGATTCACATAAGTATTGTCTATAAGTTTATTTTAAAATAGGTGGATCTCTCCTTTTATTTTTAAGAATTATGCGAGTAAGACAACACAAGAAAATAACGAAAAATTCCTTAAGACTTTCTTCAACATATTGTGTTGATTTCATGATATAAATTTATTGTATATCAATTTGACAATTCTAGATCTAGATCTCACCAACAAATCTCCATTGGATGATGAAAACACCTCATCTAAGATAAATTTTACAACTCATATCCATGGCCTTGGAATTGTTGATTGTCTAGGGAATCAAAATTTAACATTCCCCCCAATCACAAGTGTGAATATTTATCAATAATATTGATGTTTATGTTTAAGAAAAGATGACATAAGTGGGAAAAGAAAAGGAAAATGCAAGAAAATTACTTAAGCCATTCTTCAACAGATTATATTGATCTCATGATATAAATTTATAGTATATCAATTGGACCATTATAGATCTATATCTCATTGAAAAATCATCATTGGATCATGACAAATCCTCATCTAAAATAATGTTTACAAATCATATATACATGGTATCACACTTTGTGATTGTTTATGGAATCAACATTTAACATCCCCCCAATCGAATTCTAAGTAATTGTACCAATAATGTGTGTTATATTCAACTTGAAACTGTTAAAATGGGATTCGATGAAGATATGCTTGAAGAATTGTCAACATTAGGAAGTGAAAAACTGATATATATGAACAATACCAATGAACAATTGAAATGATTGTTTTTGAAGAGTCTATTTCTTGTAAACGTATTAGTAATGTTTATGTTTATGTTTAATAATAATTGATACAATTAAGATAAGATAAGTCAAATAGAGAAAAAATCCTTAAGTCGTTCTTCAATATAATGTATTAATTACATGATATAAATTTATAATACATCAATTGGACCATTCTAGAAATAGATATCACTGAAAACTCATCAATGAATAATGCCAACACATCATCCAAGATATTGTTTACAAATCATATATATGTGGTCTTCGAATTTGAGCTTTTCAAGGGTCACATAATCAAACATTTATCCCTTTAATCAGAAGTCTAAGTAATTATATTAATAATATATGTTATCTTCAATATGAAACTATTGAACTGAGATTCTATAAATATATTCCTAAAAACATGCCAATATATAGAAGTTAACAATTGATATGTATGAACATTCCCAATGAACAACTGAAATGATTGTTGCTGAGGAGATCAACTGCTATAAAATTATCAATAATAATTATGTTTATGTTTGAGAATAATTGATAGAAGTGAGACAAGACAAGAAAATTGGTAGAAAATTACTTGATACATTCTTCAACATATTATATTAATATCATGATATGAATTTATAGTACATCAATTGAACAATTATAGGTATAGATCTCATTGAAAACAAACCAGTGGATAATGAAAACACCTCATCAAAAATAAATTAAACAAGTCATATCTATGTGGTCACAGACTTTGTGATTTTTTGTGGTCTCACAGTATAACATTCCCCCTATAAATAAAAAGTGTATATAATTGTACCAATAATTTATGTTAACTTCAATATGAAATTTTTGAACTGAACTTTGATGCAGATATTCATAAAAAACCACCAACATATAGAAGTGAGAAACTGATATGTTTGAATATTCCTAATTGATACCTAAAATGATTTTTGTTGAGGAGGCTAGCTGCTATGTTGGAAATTCCAAATAGAAATTGAATTTGTGATTGAATTTTATGACTTTGAATCTTGAAGCTTGATATCTCATATTCCCCCTTATCAATTGTAATGTGAGAAGCTTTTCAATAGTTAAATATTGAAAGGATTGAATATAGAGATTTGGATTCTTCAGGAAATGGTTTTTTTGGTTGACCATTAACCATCTTCACTTCATTTGGTGGCTTTTTTGGTTGATCACTAAAGATATTCCATTGAAACTGGTGGTTCATATTTTATGACTAAAATTTTTCACTTGAATAATATGGTGGTTTTGGATGACCAGTAACCAACATGTTTTGAATAGTGGTGGTTTTTTTATTATCGCTAACCCCTTTTATTTTAACTAAGTGGTGGTTTGGTATGATTTCTAACCAATTTCATTTAAATAATATGGTGGTATTTGGTTTACTACTAACCGTAATTACTCCAAAAATTTATTCATTCCTTCATTTCCTTGGATGCATCGAAGAGTTTCCTTTTATCAATGCACTCCTATCATAAACCCACCTCCCCCCTCAACCGTCAAAGTGTGGAGATTACGATATTTAATTTGAAATAACATATAGAATTATATCAAAGTCATGCCTAAAATTATTTGGAATAACTATTTGATCGAATTATTTTTCCATTTCTTCTTTTTTTCTCTGTATTTACCTTTGTCTTCACCTAGTGGTAAGACTAGTGCAACTTCTTTACTTGTAGATTGCATCTCCAAGAATTTATCCATCCGTAATTAACTATATTCTTATTTTTCTTTTACTTTCAACATATTTTTGATAAGTGATTTTTCTTCCGACAATGAAGATAAGGAGGGCGATAAAAACATTGAATCTCCATGTGACCAACTCTTAGACAATGATGGAACATATTTTCAAGATTCTGGACATAAAAAAATATTATGCTCACAAACTAAACTGGTTTGGAATAATATAGAATATGCAAGTTGTTTCCTTTTTCATATCCCAAGTGACGTTGATTTCTTTTAAATGATAACTCTTCCCAAGGTCTGAAAAACATCTTGGAAATATCTTGATGTTTTTCTTTTTCTTCTTTAGATTTTTTGTTGTTAATGTTGTAATTTTGAGATTCTTCTTGTGACTCATCTTCATTCATTGTTTCCTTCATTAGTTAACTATATGATTCCATTAGGTCCTTTGTATCACAATGAGTATGAACCACCTATGCTATGTCTTTTATGTCATTGCATCAACTCTTTGCATTATTTCATCTATATGACATGCTACATCAATTTTTTTGATAAAATCCTCTATATCATTTGTTGCATCTGTCTTCTCTAGTAGCTCCTTTGTGTCACAACTTACATCAACATTCTAGATGAATTCATTAGTATCACGATTTTAATTCTATTTTTGTATTAGGTCCTATGTGTCAAAAATGGTGTTGACCTTAGCTATAGATGTTGCATCAAGCACATCAATAATTTAACGTTTCTTTTCTCTTATTGTTTTTTGAATTTCATTAATCAATTGATCCTTTATAGCTATTTCACTTTGAATATCATTTTTTGAATATAAAGTATCAACCATTTGACCAATTATGTTTTTTACTATTGTAATTCCCACTCGAGTTATTTAATTTTATTTTGCAATTCATGGTTGTATTGTTGCAAATCCTTGATTACTTGACAGTTACTTTGTAAATGATTCCCCCCTTTACCAATATTTTTTATAATCACTTGTCATGCTTCCTTGTACTTGGTTCTTTTATCTTAGGCTCACTTGATTTTTATGTCACCTTGGGTTTTAGGTACTACTAATCATGCACACTAAAATGTAACTAAAATACAATTTCATTTTTGACCTCCTTATTTACTTCTAGGCAAGTCACTATTGATTTTACATGAAAAAAAAAATTGCTACCTTAAAAGGGTTGACAACTTTATACTTTTTAATACTTTAATTCAATATTTATTATTTAGTTTTTACAATAGAATGATGGATTTAATCCTTCAAACGACTATTAACTTTGATGTTTTTGAATGCTCCAAGATTTTCTTTTGTCTTCTTCATAGATGCGAATAATCATTTTATTAACACCTTATTACTCCATGTGCATTGTGATATGTGGCAAGTAAATTCCAAAACTAGACTTAAATAATAATGTCACACATTTAGAAATCATACATGCAAGAATAACTATCCTTAGACACCCTTATTCAATTTTAGGAAGTGTCTATGGGAAGGAGAAAAATATGGTTTTTTTATGACTATTCTCAATTCTTTGTTAGCAATTTGGCCAGATACAATGTCAAGTATTCAACAAGCCTAAGACTTCAAATTTTTGATGAAACAATTATGCATGTAATCAATATATGTTAGAGTCCATGGTTGTCTCCTTTTAAATGACGAATGCATTAAGCTATTAAACTACAAAACTTAATGAAAAAATCCCCTTAAATCAAATAAGACATAAAAAATGAAAGAGAGACATTAACACTTATAACTCCATTGCATGTAAATTTAAGCCAATTAGCAACATAAATCTTAAATTTACCACTTCATCCTTATACCTCCCATTTTATGTCTTTAAATTTTCTAATAAAAAAAATTACGAGTTCTTTTACCTTTGTCTCGTTTAATTTGAAGACAATGCAACAATTATTCAATCCCCAATTGTGTTTGTTGTAACATTGAAGTTGGTCTCTACCATATATGAATGATTATTGGTAAGTGCTTTAAATGGTATTGGTGGTGATAAAAATCATGTTTTTGTAATCTAAAGGGGTTTTTTTGGTTGTAAGAATTATGTCGTGAATATTTCTCACAAGTTATTTTTTTCCTTACTATTATCGATGCTCCTCTACTCTTTAGTCATCTTCCATAAATGTATCAGTCCACATCATAATTCACCATTTAAATCAACTAGTGCAGGTTTTCCTTCCCAATATTGAAATACCATGTTCATGGGAATGTCAAAACTCCTATTTGAATGCATAAAAAAATTCTCTCAAAATTTATGTGTCATAGTCTATGTATATATAGAGCGTCTCCTAACATGATAGAGATAAAATTGAGTAATGGATAAGAAAAATGAGAAAAACTTTAAATACTTGGGCCAATGAAGATATGAAATAAATTTCATTACCATAAAAGGGAAAAAATTAAACTACATGGGCCAACAAAGAGATGAATTAAATTTCATTAGTATAAAAATTGGGCATTTGAGATCAAGTCCATACACTTATTCATCTAAATGCCCAAGAAAAAAAATGACTTTTGAATGCAATAATGTGCATAAATATTGTAGCACTCACCCATATACTGGAAACAAAATTGGAAATGGAAGATATATTTTTAAATTAATGGAGAGTATGAAGTACTCCTTTGGAATTAATTATCAGTTTTGGACCTTAAGGAATATTTCAATGCTTCTAGAGACCTAGCTAGATTTTCCTAGGTTTTATGATGAAGACGACATAGATAATTTTAATCTCTCTAACATTCAGAATGAGCATGTGTTGGGTATTAGACATTTATCCCCAAGGTTGGCTTCCTTGAGGATTGAATTTATATGATTTAAGATCATTTTTGGAAGATATAGTTTGTTCTTCTGCGAACCCTAATAAATAAACAAGATGCCATTTTATTGTATATACCTTAGATATAAAATGAAATAGGATTTATTATGCAATAATTAAAAAATCAGACCAAAGTTAAATAGGGAAGTAGTATAAGTAATATGGCTTATTCCAATGAAAAGAAAAGTGTGCCGGAATTTTCCATAAAAAAGTATTCTTGCAAGTTTAAAAAATATGGTGCAAATTGAATTGCATTCAAATAGAGCTTCTCATTTCTTTAAATAATAGATTAAGAGTTGGTTATAGTGGTTGTATTGAAATAGTAACTTCATAAAAAATTTAATCTCTCTTCGAACAAAAGTTTCAATATCTCTTTGTTCAATTATTTAGTAGCATAATGTCCCTAAAGTTGGCTTTCGGAATCAATACTTCAAATTTTGTTCTGGTGTCTCACCAAAAAATCTAATATATCTAGGTTCAAACAATAATCTCTACAACCATATATATAATAAATATATTTGAAACCAAATCTGACTGGAAAAATTGTGGCTAACTCAAGAACTATATTTGAATAATGGTAACTTCAGATCTCACATAGGAGTGGGGATAGCTCTATCTTCCTTTAGGAACCATTAGGTATAATTCCCTAGTTTATAATAATGTCAAACTTTCATAGCTTTGTTGGCCATGACTCTGATACCATGTTAAGAATCAACAGAGCAAGATAAGACAAGAAAATGGCTGAAAATACCGTAATCCATTATTAAACTCATTGTATTGATCTAAGGATGTGAATTTATAATGAATCAACTAGACCATTCTAGATTTAAATCCCATTGAAAATTCATGAGTATATCATGACAACACCTCATCGAAAATAAGATTTATAACGCTGTTAACAGTGCTAGAAATCTGTCAACCAAGGGGTCTCCTCGATGTGAAGTACCAATTAGACCTCACACCATTTGGAATAGGAGCCCCACCCATAGTATCATCCTCGTATCCATGCATTCTTATATATTTTTCTTGGATCTAACTATTAGAAAGAGGGCATAGTGCTATGGTACTTTCAAAAAACAATAAGGTGTGATTGGTGAGTGTTTGGTTGTAGGTGTGTCTAATTTACTCTACTACAAAGGGAAAGAGTAAAGTGAGCCTCTAAGAGAGAGGCAATAATACCACCCTATAAGAAGAGACAAACACAATCAAAAGGGATATATCTAACATGTAGTAGAATAATACACACAAGATGCGCTGATCATTACAATCAATCAATGAGAAATATTTGTCTAGTATCCTACATAATAGTCTACAAGGATGGGAAAGAAATAACAACCATTACAACACATTCTCAATAATATGAGTACTGAAATAACATAAATAGTTCAACTACTTTAGCACAAATGAAATCAAACATGAATTACCAACATTCACAGAATATTCTTACAAATATTCACAATCATATCCATGAAGAACTTCCTATCCTTGAAGGATTCTGTTATTACAAATTCCAAGACACATGTGTACAATGAACATGACTAACTCCAATAGTGGAGCATTGGAGCCACTCCTTGCTCCTAAATATAATTGGTATGTCTCTCTAATGTCTCTCTAATTCCTTGGAAAATTCCTTTTCTCATAAAATGAGGGTTTATATATAACCAAAAGGTGATGCTTCACCTTCCTTGTGACTCTTTGACTACCCTCATGGTTGTTTCACTTGCTATGATTTTTTGAATTTACATGAATCTTCATATCCTAAAATTTTCCAATGTACTTCCAGTTTAAAATACATTTTGAATAGGTAATTACATAATCCACAATAATTGTGTGCCATATGATTACTTTTGATAGGACATGACATGATATTGATGACATGGACTGCATGATGATGTGACAGTGCCAACTTATCCTTCTTGATGCTTCTTTCTTTGTGTATTTTTGAAAATATGGTACATTTTCTTCTTCCTCCTCCTCCTTATGACTTGAAGATGAGGAGTCTTCCATGTGATCTTGATATTCATCTTATATTGGAGTTTTTTTTTTCCTTTTTCTTCTCGCCTGATGATCATGTTATATCTTCAGCTCCATATGTGTCTTCTACCATGTCCTCCTTCTCCATCTCCTTCTTCATCATCTTTTCGTAGCATGATAGAGTACCTTCATTTGTAATCCACTCATGACAAGATGGAATTAGTTCGATAAACCCCTAGTATAATATGGTGCATATTGATCCATTGACTGAGTCAGAACCGACTGACGGGCTAGGAAAGAGGCTAAGTAACTGCACAATTGCGCAACTCAAGAATTCAAGGGTGAAGCTTGAGCCTTGAGACTATTCAATGAATAGTTCAGGTTGAACTAAGGAAGAATATTACACATTTTAGGAGCTCAAAAAGCTATACTACAAGTTCTTGCACTGTTTCAGTCAACTGTGAAATTTTGGGAGGAAAATTAGATCTGGTGATTGCGCAGTTGCACAACTCAAGAGCTAAAGGGTTGGGATTGAGGTCTGAGACTGTGCAATGTGCATTTTAGGCCTAGATGGAGAGCATGATTGCGTAGTTTTGGAGGCCAAGGCCTGGGATTGAGCACTAAAATTGTGAAATGCATACTACTGGAAGGACAAGAGGCCAGATGATTGCACATTTGTGTATTTCATGAGCTCAATACTGAGGCTTGAGGATTGAGACTACGTAATGCACTGTGCTATCATGGATGTAGAGAAATATTACGTAGTTCTGGGACTCCGAGGCTGGGCTTGAGCACTCAGGTTGTGCAATACGCAGTTCTGGGAAGTATATACTTCACATTGTGTAGTGATAAGAGACAAAGCTATTTATTGAGGGCTAAGAATTTTCAATTCATATTTTAGGATGGTTGGATGAGGCTAGGTTTTCTGGTTGGGAAGTTTTCCAAATTTGACTAAGTGTGGGATCCATGCAACTAATGTGAATAATGATAAGACTTGATTGTGATCACACACTTGAAACAATTTGATGAAAAAACAACATATATAATCCAAAACTTGTTAACAACATATTTCCCTCAATGCAAAAAATTTGCAACGACTTTACGACAAGTGCGACACTAAAGGTACACTTTGTGATGACCATGAAGAAACTTGTTCGAAAATGCTTAAAAATTTAGGAATATGTGCGAATGATATTTACATGGTTATACCAACTCATTCACATAAATATGACCCCTTTTATCCACCAGAACAAGCATATATAAATTATGTGACAAGTAACACACGAAAAGACGAAAATTGCTAAAGTGCTAACAACTCTTGCGATAAGTGAACGATAGTGAAAGTAACATATGCTGGAGAAAAGATAACTTGAAAAAATAAAAAATTGGAGTGAAAGAAAGTGAAAGCAACAACCGAAAACATGAAAATGAAAATTGCGAAAAGATAGGTGCGCAGAAGCAACAATTTGAAAAACTCACCGAAATGGCAGTATAAACACAAATATAATGTAAGAAACCTGTCGTTGTCCGTGAGCACTAACTGTCAACATGTATTGGACATCGCACAAGTACAATATTGATGGAACGTACTATGACTGTCTAATATTGTGTGAAATAATGCACTTATGCACTTGTTATGGAGTGAGCATGTGTGAGCAAGTGAATTTGACAGTTCCAATCGAATAAAGGAGCTAAAAAGGCATCAGCTGACCAAGAAGTAACTACGAAACGACTGATCAGAATATCCACAGTAATTTCCAAAAGTCGAGAGTACACAAAATTTTGAGCATATTTATCACAGTGAAAACGAACTCATATCTATATAGCCTTATATTTTGTGATTATCTAAAAAATTAGAGTGTAACATTTATCCTAAATCATTTTTTCTTTTCAATTAATGTATTTTATTTAATTATCCTTTTATAATGTGAAAATGGAAAGTACTCCACATAAAAAAATCATTGATAATCCTATTCAAACAATTTGGTATTTATAACTTGACAACTTTATCAAAATTTTAAAATATTCATAAACTTTGTTCTAATCATAATCATAAAAAATATACTACTCAAGAAACTCCACAAAACGGGAATTTGATTAAAAGAAGGAATCAACAAACAATCTCACAAAGCACCATTGAAACAAACTTGGTAATCAATTTAGTCCATATTTTTTATAATGCGACCTAATTTATGTGGAAGTATTAACAAAGTATAATAATAAATACATGTTACTTATAAAACGACACTTGATTTTGAGTGAAAAATCTCAATCTAAACCTGTACATAAGAGGTTTTAGATTCATTTATAATTATGTGCATTTAAAAGGCTTTAGCATATTGTAGTGTCAATTAAGTATTGTTAAAAATTTTGCACTATGATTAATCAGAGATAATTATGATAAACATAATTTTGCGTTTATTTTTGACTTGCTATGAAAATACTTATGATATATATTTTTCTAATTATAGTTCACATTTTTTTATTTTTTCATTATTTCTTTAACTTTAGTTCAATTTTTTTATTATTATATATATATTAAAAAAATAAAACCAAAAGGTAAGGAAAAAGGGAAGAATAAAACAACTAAACAATTATTATTTAAAAATTAATAATTAGACCATTCAATATGTGTGAAACTAAATATGTGTAACTTCCACATAGCATGGATGTTATGATTTATAGGAGATTCAGATCAGTGTTTGTGTTTAATATTGACCATTAGAATTAATATGTGTAACTTCCACATAGCATGGATGTTATGATTTATAGGGGATTTACATTAGTACTTGTGTTTAATATTTACCATTAGAATTAATGTTTATTTTAGATTTGGTTTGTGTTTATTAGAGATAATTGGAATATTAGTTAATGGATCTCAAAACATATATAAATGTATTATATTCACGTTTGAGCTTTTAATTAAAAAACAATGTAATTGTATTATGTGTATATCTTTCAATCTGGTATCAGAGCTAGTAACTTTGCGCATCACTCCCTCATGGGAGTCACCACAATATATAAGTGTGTGATTCTACTATGTACTTGAGTGACTCTGGGTCATTATGTAATGAAGAGGATGGATGATCTTGGATCACTAAGTGTTTTTTGCATTAAGACACCATTGTAAGAGAAAGGAGGCCATGTGATTCTAACAAGCCATCATTAAAGTAATTCATGCTCTCCTTCCGCAACATTAAAATCCTTGGTATGTCTAATCCTTATGTATATCTATAGGGCATTCCATTCACCTTTTCTTAGAATATAAACTTTTATGTGATCACAAGGTATTTAGTGTGGTTGTGCATGAATTTGATGTTTTGCAAGCCACCAAGTATCAGTTTTATGGTTTGTATTGTTGTTACATAGATTTATTCAGTTATTTGTAGGCCAAATTGAAGTGAATATGAGCTTCGAGAGGCCAAATTTAAAAGATGCATTGTTGGGCATAATCAATGAAAATTTCAGGGGCTAAATTTTATAGATGGGATAATTTTCAATTCCTTTTTCCAAAAAAAGATTCGCCAATTTTATTTTTTTTAATGATTTGCTTAAATTTTCTAGAATAAAATCATCTTACCTTTAAAAATGCTGAAATTGTATAAGGGAATAAATAAAATTGTTAAAATTTTCAATATTTTTACAATAATATTGCTAAGATTTTTATATTTTGCATCTTAGAGACTAGTAATATTTTTCAAGTTTTATACACTTGAAGATAAATTTCCATCCTTCAATTTTTTCCCTTGGCATAATATGCATTGTTGAGTGTGTTCTTGTTAATGAGGCTACATCATAAGGGACAAGTCATCATTGGTCCTAATACTTTTGAAGATATATGTTTTTTTAACATGGAATATATATTCATTAAAAAATTTAATGGCCTTAATTTCCATACTTGGAAGGTAAAGATTGAAATACAATTGATACATAATAATTTATGGAGTATAGTAAAAAAACACAATCAACACTTGTATATGCAAAGTAATTAATTGAATTAGAGAAAAATGAGAACAAAGCTAATGATCATCTCTCCTATATTTTCAATTTCATCTTATAAATTTAGAAAAATCATTTGCAGAAATATGAAAGAAATTGAGTAAGTGATTTGTAAAAAAAAAACCATAAATGCAAAAAATTCCTTAAAATTACAATTGTTAATGATGAGACATCTTTTGTGGTCACATAAACAATATAAAGTCTCTTCTAAAGTAGATAGTATAAATTGACACTAAAATAAACGATGAAAATGCAAAAGAAATTTTACTAAATAGCTTATCTTTGAATTATGACAATGTTGTTATTAATTTTAGTCATCCTATTGAACAATGGATGAAATTATAGTAGCACTTTTATTTGAAAAACGAGAATGACAGCAGGAGATGAAAAAGTTGGTTCATAAAATAAAATTTACTATTTTCTAAATTAAAGATAAATAAAATATGAGTTCAGTTGAATGTTTCTACTATTGAAGATTTGAACATACAAAATTGAATAAAAAAATTTAGACAAAAATATTTTAAATGGAAAACTAAAAAATCGGGAAATATCTTTATCTCTAAAGACTCATCAAATGCCATATTTGAAGACAATGATAATGAGTCTCTCATCATTTTCTAGAATGCAGTTATTGGTTATGTTTATTATATTTATTTTTGTTTGTGAAATGAATTATCAATGACCACTCATACCATAACTTAAATTGGTGGCTATTAATGCATGTGATGCATAAGAAAACAATATTGGTTTGATTATGTCCATAATTTGTTACAACTCGTGGTTCTTGGAATATACAGTAAACTAAGAGCAATAACAACTCGTTATGTGATCTTTGTGTGTTTGTGAGTTTGTAAGATTCACAATTAAATTATTCAATATCTAGCATTTTTTTTTGGAAAATAAAACGAGTTATTTACTTTGATAGATGGAAGTATCACAGGAATCATCGTTCATTAAAAATACAAAATTAATGGTCAAAATAAATTGTACTTTCAATGAATCAAGTGGAAACTCAAAATTAATGGTTGTGAAAAAGAATAGTCTAAAAGACTCCTGAATTAATGGTTGTGAAAAAGAATAGTCTAAAAGACTCTTGAAGTCGATAGAAATATTGAGAAAATATGTTTATGTGATCTCAATATTGTTTTTCGTGATGTTAACATTAAGGGAAGGTTTTAGCATTAATGATTATATTAGAGTTGGTTTGGGTATATTAAATATAGTTGAGATGTTTTCTCAATTTCTATCTTTGAATTTGAAATAAGTTATAATACTTATATAAATATATTGTATATTAATTTAAAATTGTAATAAAGAATGTTATTTTCTTTGCATTTTTGAATTTTAACAACATGATTGAAAGATAATATTAAATTAAATAAACACTTTATAATGAGAGCTTGTTATAGGTAAAGGTAAATATGTGTTATATGTGAAACTTCCACATGGTATGAATGTTGTGATTACTAAAGGAGTTACATTGGCACTTGTGTTTAACACAACATGACAAAATTTGAATAGAGACTTCACCATGGGAACTTGTCATAGGTAAAGGTAAATATGTGTTATATGTGAGACCTACACAGGGTATGGTTGTTATGATTTCTAAGGGAATTACATTGGTACTTGCGTTTAATACAACACGATATGGATTTGTTTATTTGTTTGTTAACATGATTTATAACATTTAAGTTTTCTTGGCATGGGTTTTATAAATATTTGTTTTGGAAGTATATTATGGGTTGAAGTTTCATTAGAATTTTATTTGTGGGTGGTTAATATTTTATGTTTTAATTTATTTGGTTGTTGTGTTAAAAAGTGTTTAGAGAGATGTGTAATTTTTTTTATTGTTAAATATGGATATAACATATATATGAAAAAAATAATGTAATTACTTTATTAATATGGTGGATACAAGTGATTTTTTCAGTACTTAATATGGAATTCTTGCGTTTCATTTCAAAATAGTAATTAATATAATTTTCAGTGCAGTTTATAAATAAAATATTTCAAGATTTATATAGTAATATATTTCAATATTTACATGAAGCAAACTATTTCAATATCATTTTTTATCTGTCTCTTTTTATCTTTCTAAAATACAACTAAAAGTATTAAAAAAAACTTATTACAACAAAAATAAGTATTTCAAGATTATTTCTCTAAAAAAAATACTTTAAAGGAAAAAAATATATTAAATTAAAAATAATGTTAATAACCATATACTTTTTTTTATTATGGGTTATAAATAAAGTATTTTAATGCCAACTTTTAATAAAATATTTTAATATCAACTCTCTTTCTCTCTCTCTCTCTCTAAGACAACAATTGAAATTAAAGGTTAACACATTTTAGTAGTTTGCATTTTTACAAATTTAATCTTTCTCTACACATGATCGTTAAAACATTTCAAACATATGATGCATAAAACACATTTTAATAGAGATGTGAAAATATTTCCATGTTCAACAAAGTGTTGACACTACATATTGGTGTAAATCCATGTTAAGTTTGAATTTATCATATCTCGAAAGGGATCAAAACTTGAGAAAAAAATTGATCCCTATTAATATGATATATTAAACATTAAATTATTTACATTAATATGTAGACTTCAAAATTATGAGTTGTGTGGTATCCCTATGGTGATTGCTTATGTAATTGTGTATATAATTGTTCTCTTGTACAATCTCAGGTGGATGTGATGATTTTGAAAGTATATTTTAATATGTGAAGAGATATATAGGCATATCTTTAGAAGATGATTAGTAATTGGGGTGTCTAGTATAGAGTGGTAGAGCCACAAGCTATAAAGGAAAATTGGGAAAGAGATATGCACACTGACATAACGAGATCATGTTCAAAGACTGATATCAATTGAACTATGACCAGATTTTCAAGTGAAACATCGATAGGTGATGCATGTTATTGCAAAGTGTTACAACTAATTAACTGGAGCAATGAATTCTTTTTCTAGGTGTGTAGAAATTGATTGTTGAAATAATGTAGATTACAGATTTCAGAAATATTTTAGAATCTGAAAGTTAGGTGCAGTGTCAAGCAATCAACCTTATTCCTAATAATTTTATTTTGGAATATTAATGAAATATGAAATAAACATAATGACACCCATAATGGATTACATAGAGTAGAGTTAATTTGAGATGCCTTTATCACAATTTGATTTTCAAGTGAAGCCATCATGCATTAATATGTGTGGGGAAAGAGTTGATAGTGATATCCACAACATGAATGTTTATTAATCAAAATATATATTATGAATATATCATGCAATGCATTAAGTTAATAATCGATTCAATGCTTTTTCATCTTATCCGTTAATAAGAAAAATAAAATAAAACTCAACAACACCATCAACCTCCATAATGTATAAATACAATTCTAAAATCATTCAAATAACCCTGGGATCATTCAACTAAGTATAATGTTTTGGATACAATTGATCTTACCTTTATGTTGTAATGCACAATCAAGGAGAAAAATTAACCCCACCTCTCTTGTTACTATATTGCACTATCATGGATAAATTTTATTATGTACTGTTGTGATCAAGTGTGCTAGAGCATGTAAATTAGTGTGTGGAAGACCACCATTTGATTGACTAGAAGTTGATTTTGGAGAAAGAGTGAGTACATGGCATGTTTATTGGCTTGATAACCATAATCAACTAATGATGTAGTATATACATGGATGAGTTGTAACAATTCGTTAATATTTGTTTGCAATAAAATGAGTTGTCATTATTTGTGCACAAAAAGTGTCATTGAATAGCAGTTGGTCAATTATTGTTTAAAGGTTTGAAACTATATAGAGAGAAATAAGACACTGAGATCAAAGATTCCATGAGATGAAAAACCTAAAAGCTCATACCTAAAAGATGTATCAATTCTGGATTTTTGTTGCTTCATTAAATGCATCAAAATTAAAGAGAAAGAATATTGGAGTGAAAATTTGAATAAAGGCAAGGATTTGAACATGTATATTATATTTCCTTTAATACTAAAATTTTCTTGTGGATGTGTTAAAAATAATAATTTTATGTGCAGTTAAAGTCCAATGTTCCCTTCCCATATATGTGATATTTTGGCTGGAATTAATATAGACTTGTGTTATTGTTGGTTTAATTTTTATTTTTTTTTACAATCAATTGACTCGTCTAAGAATTCATCTTTCGTAGCTTATGAATCTCATATTTAAATTCATATGTTGTAGCTTATGAATCTCTTATGAATCTCATGTTTAAATTTAGTTCCATTGCTTGTTATTTTTTTTCTTGTTTATTAATCAACTGCTACTTGATTTTTGTAAGGAACAAAAACTTACATAAGAGCGTATTTTGAAACACCCTTACTCCAAAAGACCAATAACACTTTTTCTTCATTACTTTAAATTGCTTGTCCATTTTCCATGTCTTATCTTGAATGATGCCCTTGAATTTTGATCTTTAATTATCCTCGTTGTAGTACAGATCTTGTAAGAAGTGTGAATACAAGAAAAAATATTAGATACAACTCATTTCAAGATATATAACATTTTCTTCCAAATTTATGAAAAAATGCACTTGTCAACTTTTTAGTCAAATAATATTGCACATATTTTTCTTCCCAATTTTTAAATAATTCTAAAATAGATATTCAAAATTGAACTCATAATAAATATTATATCTAAATCATTTTTTTTATTATTCTACTTATTCTTAAATTTTTGATTAAAGCTAAATGTTATAGCTCTCAAAACCCCCCATTTTTATCCCTTTTTTTCACTTTTCTTACTAATACAATCAAGCTCAGAGACCAAATTCTACCATCCAGAGAATGAATTTTAGTGAGGACCAACAATTTATTGTATTAGACATAGATAATAATAATTATTATAGTACTCAACAACTTATATTAATAATTTCATAATTCAATCTCTCTCTGCATCAATTTGGAATTGTAAACTTTGCCTCTTTTTCTCACTTTCTCCAAAAAATTCTTTTGGTTACATTGATATTTTTAAATGGAATAAAATTGAATAAATTCAATACCACGAAATTTTCTAGATTGTTGTGGACATAAAATTTCAACTAGATTTTATTTATTTATTTACTTTTAAAATTTCCAATCTTGGGTTCCTTTTCTTGCATTATCAAAATCACAAAAACATCTTAGAATAGTTTATTTTCTCCTATTTCTACATCTCTGCTAAATCCCTTTATATTTTTTCCAAATTCCCCAAAAAGTTTCTTCATGTCTACTCCTATTCATTATTATCCAAATTTCACCATCAGTAGAGATTATAGCAATTAGGACCACAAATGTTCTTTCAAAAACACTTATTTGCATTTTATGGAATTCTAGAGTTGAATAAGGAAATTACTCCCGCTCGAACTTTTATTTTCATCATCATCATAAATTACACTAGAATTTTCACCTAATTTTGAGTTTATATACCCATGTTATGGCTAATATAAGTTTATGTCTACAAATCACTTTTTCAAACAAAAACTTATTTTTTTGATGTGCCCATTTTTGTTGACACTGCATGACACATGGCTCCTAATATGGAATTATTTCCCACATGTTAGTCACTAACATTGCCATGCCATATCCCTTACCTTCATGTAAATTGACCCTACTATCATGGTCTCCTTTTCCTTTTTCCATGCACACAAACCCACACACATATATAATTGTTGCAACCTATGTTTATGTTGGTTCATAACAATTTTGAGATGATGAAGATAAGAAATCAAAGGATTGAATAAGAGGATATATTTAATTAAGTGGTCATATCGTCTTGAGAAGTTGATTAGCCAATAATGTTGGGCCAAAAAAAAAACAATAAAAGACTCAATGAAATGTTAATTTTGTAGAAATAGTAAAAAATATTGATCTTCATTTGTAGACCACATATTTCACAAATCAAGGAAGTTGGTTAAGCCTAGACACTTAAATAAAGGCCATATGGTTCAAATAACAAAAGAAAGAGAGGAATTATTGATATGTAAAACATGCATTATGACGTTCTAATCACATCACAACGTGCTTAAGTGTTATAATGGTGTATTTAGACACAACCCATCATCTTGGAGCATAATTATTGTTTTTTGATTTCTATATATTCTATTTTAATGTTATTTATGCTTAGGTTCCCCCAATCCCCATCATGGTACCCGAGCTACTGGTTTTGACCAAAACCTATTGTCTACAAATCATGCTAAGTTATATCTTATAGTAATTGACTCTAAGATGCCATGATTTTTCAATTAGAACCTAATTTAGAATAGATCAGATCTATCAAAAATATGAAAAAGGGATTCCAAGATTCATCTTGTCATCTTGGATAGATAGAATTATGTTGTTTGGGAACCAAATATGGAAATTATATTTAATAGCAAAGGATCCAGTAGTAATCCATGGCCACTATACTAGATCCAAAGGATTAACACATTAAATTTTTCATTTATAGAATGAAAGATGAGGCCATTGAGGTAATTAAAACTTAGATTTCGCAAGGGATTAGTTTTCATACAAGTGGGATAGATTATTTACATGAGCTATAGAAGAAGTTTAAGTCATTCTTTGAAAAAGTTAATGAAATTTGAATATTGTAGTTAGAGAAAGAGTTTATGTCTCTTTATCCCCATTCAAGTTTGAGATGGTTTAGAAATATCTAAATTATTTAAAACATATATGGTCGAAGTTAAGAAAATGTGGGAAGTATTTTCCAAAGAAAGATGGACAACTCATTGAACTAGCCCCGATGAATCTTAGAACAATTAATGATGTGTTTTGTTCCTAATTTCACACTGGCTGGAGATCAGTCAAGGGAGATGGTAAATATTACACTTTTAAAAGCTCCTGTAATTTGTTGATCAAGGACCAAAATATATTACTTGATGAGGGGAATCTCGGTAGTAAACATCAAGCCCCACTTAATTAAAGGAAAGAGCCAATAAAATCAGAATGAGATATAAATTGGGCTAGAATGCCTCAAACGAAAAACAAAAGAGAAGGGTGATGGGTTGGCATGACTAAGAAGAATTGAAAGAATAATATATTTCATTTTTGTGGAACATAAAGAAACGAGGATAAAATATATTGGAAGAAGAGCGATGACCTAGAGCAACAAGGTAAGCAACTTGAATAAAACATGTTGGCTCAGAGATCAACCAATTAATGAATTGATATCTTCACCTTCTCAGTTAGATATCAAACATTAGATGTTCACACGATGAAAATGAATGGGTAATTTATTCTTGGTGCACTCATTATATGGCAAAAAATGCTTCTATTTTCCTATTTCAAGAAGTATTTTGAGAAAAATATTTAATATCTAGAAAATGAATTTTCTCTCAACATTGCTAGTCATGATGACATACCTTGTTGACATGGTAGAATAGTGAGTTCCTATCATTTTCCTGTTCTAAGCACAAATATGTTTTCTGTTCCCCAATTAACAAATACTGATAATATCATCAAATTTTGGCCATATGGATTCTTTATTAAATATATGAGGAAACATAGGTCGATTGTCACCAAACGTCTTCTAAAATAAAGATATGGATTGTATAAGTTTTGTGACTTAGCTCGACCATATACTAAACTAACATCTCTTATTACATAAGTTGATTATTGGAAAAAACTCTAGCATGAACAACTTGAACATCTAAATTTTAAGTCTAAAGATAATGGAAACACAAAACATGGTTGTTGGTTTACCAAATGTCGTTACCCTTAATATATTCTTTAAAGGGTGTGTCATAGGAAAGAACCATCATAAACCTTTCGACTCTTGCAAACCATGGTGTGTGCATAAACCCACAGAGCTTGTTCATAGTGACCTTTGATGCATTAATAATCATTGATTGGAAGATGAAAAAATATTTTTACCTTTATTGATGATATTGTAAGGTTCACTCAGGTTTATTTCTTTAAATTTTTTAAGAAATTTAGGCAATTGGATAAAAAGTAGTGTTGTTGACCCATTAAATTCCTTGAATCTGATAATGAAGGAGAGTATATAAATCAATATTTGAAGAATACCTTGTTCAATAAAGTATCTCTTGGCATGGATCTATCCTTAAAACTCCTCAACGTTATGGAATGGAAATATGTAATAATTGAAGCCAAGGCAAGAAAAATATTTCCCAACTAAGTTCTAGGTTGAAGATATCTACTATTCCAACTATATTGTAATTCTTGTTTTAACTATAACCATAAGTTTTATGACTCTAGTTGATAGATGGTATGCTAATAGTCGCTCAGCCGATTACTTCTAAATTTTTCGTATTTATTTCCTAGGTGCATATTTATGATGAATAAATAAAGAAATTTGATGCAAAGAGTCGTGCTTGCATCATGTTGGAATACCAAAAAGAGTTGAATGCCTATTGATTATTCAATCCTATCAAACAAAAAATCACTATCATGAGAAATATAATTTTCGATGATAAATCTTATGGTACCAAGTTGTTGAATTCGTAATTTGGATTATTTCACTGTGATCCCTGTGATATTTTTGCATATAATGGATATACTATCCCTTTTTTAGTATTTTGACGACTTAATCAACCAATGTTATTGACTCAGCTTGTATTCAATTATCTCTGAATCAAAACATAATTTGTTTTAATCAAATTTTGAAATTCAATACCAATTCAGTGACTTATTTTTTCCTCGATGGGTTGCTAAAAAAAATGAAGTCGCTAGACCCAATGTTGGTGATGTTTCTCAACTTGAGAGACTTATAATAAAAAAAACATGAAAATATTTCTTTAGTATCTCATGTTCATGAGACTTTCGATCCAAATTCCAATGTTTATGCATAATGAAAACCTAAATGGGACCAGGTTGTGCAAGTCAATATGGATTCTCTTTTGAATATTCATGCTTGTGACATAGTTCCTTTACCATAAGGGGAGAATTTCAGGAAGAGTTAAAAAAGGGTGTATAATACTAAAGTTAATTATGAACATGTTTTTGAGCATCATAAGGCTTTTTTGGTCACAAAAGGTTTTTCATACAAAGAAGGAATCAACTACACTAAAACCTTTGCCCCTGTTTCAAAGAGGAATTTTGTTCAAATGATTGTTTCTCTTACTACTTTTTTTGAATGGAAGATTCATAAAATGAATTTTAAGAGTCTCTTTATTCATGGTGATTTATAAAAATAAATTTACATGGAGAAATCCATTGGACATTGGATAAACCATCTATGCCCGTATCTTTCATGACATGTGCTTAACCACCTCTCATGGATCCGTTAACTTTAGAAATTCATCCATTTACTAACACTTGGATGTTTTTGTGTACGATAATCTTGATTCAAACAAGTGGTATCAAAGAAAAAGGTCGCGAGTTTGAAACATGCATGACTCGCATTGGGGGGAGATTGTTAGACATTGGATAAAGAAAATCTCCCAATGAGTTTTGTGGCATGTGCTTAAATACCTGTTGTGGATTCTTTAAATTTGGCAATGCATCCATTCACTAACACTTGTGGGTTTTGTTGTAACAATAATCGTGATTCCAAACAAACCCACTAGTTTTGTGACAATTTATAATTTTTTCTATTGACTAAAAAATTCATTGTATGGTTTGAAGCAAGATTCTCAAGATGATATCATAAGATTGATTGATTCTTTCTCAATATTGAGATAAAATGATGTGAATATAATCATAATATTTATGTATTACACAATAATTGTGATACCTTCATTATTTCCATATATGTTGATGATTTTTTCATGACTTGCATTAATAATGATGAAATCCTCATATTGAAGAGTTGAATTACTGACACCTTTGATATGACCAATATTGGTATTCTCTATTTCTTCCTTGGTTTTCAGTTTCTACCATTACATGCTGATCTATTTATCTCTCAATATGTATATGTATTATATCATTGAAATGATTTAATATGATTAACTATAAAATGTCATATGCACCATTTCATTCAGGTATTAAATCGACTAAACAATGCCAATCTACAAAATTGTATGCTATTTTTTATCAATAGTTGGTTCATAGGCTTATTAATGTAACTCATAATCACCGTGAAATTTTATTTTCTATTAGTGTGAAATAGACAAGACATAAATTCATTACATTAATGGTATCCTTAATTTCGGTATCAAATACTATTGAATTTCAAAATGACTAGTCGACTTTTTTAACTCTAATTGGATAGGCGACAATGATTATAGGGTGTCCACTTTTGACTATATATTTCACTTTAGTGTTGGACCACTAATTTGGTTTTTCAAGTGTTGGAAACCCTATGGATAGGAGGGCCAACAAAAGAAATATAGCTTCAAAAATTTAATTGAGGAAATTACACAAACAACAAAACAAACCATCATTCCAAACTAGATTTAACACAAATTTATGCAAAACACCACATAACTAGAATCCAAATTGCTTCATTAACATAAGAAAAAATTACACAATATGCAAGCCCTTCCTGCCATGGAGGTAGGGAGGCTACGTTTCCTCTAAATCTCTTCTTTAGCACAAAATCCCTCATATGAAAAACCCTAAGAGAGACATGAATGCAACAAACCTAACCCTAACGTCGAAAATTCAATGAAATATGAGAGGGAAAGAGAATATTTAAAAAAATAATATCTCACACCTAATTTCTCTCCATTACAATTCATGTTAATTTCATTTACATCTAATTTATTTTACATGTGCATTAAATACCATTTGCATTTATTTTATCTAATGGTCACATCCATATCCCAACAGGCCCTCGACAAAACCTGTTGGCTCATCTTGAGCGTGATGCAATTGGAAAATCATGCTTGCTTGTGTAGCCACTGCACAATCTCATTCTACCTATAAATGTTGACTAGTAAGTTTCTCCATAACCTATATTATTTTATGTGCTCCCTCTTTGTGCACTTCTTCTTCTTTCTATGGGTGTCCCAACCTCTTGCTTGAAAGACACCATTTATCTTCTTATTTACTCTACTCTAGTTCTTGTTATTCTTCCATTAAACACTACAACCCACATTTAAATCTCTTTTATTATCCATTCTTCCATTGTTCATTTCTATCATACCTACTCAGATTCTTTTCATTTTTTCACTTTCCAGTGTTGTTGGGTTTTTCTATTTCTGCTAGGTTGGAATATTTTTCTATAAATATTTTCCTCTCCTTATTTATTCTAAGAAATTTGAAATTTAGTGTGCCAATTGGTTATGAGGGACCAATTGGAAGCACCTGAGGGGAGGGGATATTAATGTATACTTCCCATATACTCTATCTAGGTTTCATTTCCATGCTACATGGGTTCTTTGTGAGTCAAAAAATAGAAGAATATGATACTAAAAACAATAAAAACACATAAACATAAGTCGTTGGTGTAAATTTGTTAGGAAATTACTGCAAAATTACCTCAATGCAACTAAATTTAGAAATTATAGGTTCTTCACATTCTAGGTTGGAGCTCCCTCGACACAATTGACTTCAAATTTATGAACCGGAATCACTATCCTCTGCAAGCTCTACATTTAGGGAGATCCATTGGCTAGAAGGGGTCCTCACTTCCTTGAAATAATAGATCCAAATCCTTTCCCCGAGTCCCTAAAATTGATAATCTAGTTTCGAGAGTGACGCAAAACTTCATGAGTGTGGTAAGAAACAAATATGCACCTACAACCAAAAATATGTGTTTGTGCATTGTTGATCATAGTGGTGACTTCATCCTCACTGGGTGGTGGCGATGACAGCGAGGTTAGTACTCTAGTAAATGTTCTGGAGACACCACCATACCTAAGATGTCTATTGAGCTGCAATCCATGGTCAAATTACACTATAGGGTGTACCGAAACCCAATGGAAACAATACAATAAAAGAAAGAGAAAAATGTCCCTCATGTACACCTAATGATTCAAACACCATAGGCATGAGAAGCTTGCTTGGTATTCCCTTAACCAATAGATATTTGAGCTTACATGTCACATTGTTCATTGTGCACAATCATTATTTCCTTATTTTCCCTATTTGCACCCTTTTGGATTTGTGAACTTTTTTTCCATCGTGCAGTGGGTATGATCCACTACAAGCTTCTCTCCTTGCATGTCACACATCAATTCTATCAGAGGTGCGCTCTGAATCTTCAATTTTTGGACTAACTAGTGGTATCCTTAGCCACAAATGCATGTTATTCAAACCTTGGAAAATTTGATTGACACACAGAGAATAATTAACACATTAACATCCTTGAGGGGTTAGAAAAATATATTCTTGTAATCAGAGGTGGGTGACCCATGCTATTTCATATTTCAAGGTCATTTCAAAATCCATCCAGAGTACCTCATCATTCAAATCTAACTCAATCCATGAAATCAATTTCCCAACCACATAACTTGTTCCATTATGTTGGACTCAAAAATAGATTGGATCGAACAAATGGAGGAACAAATGGTCCATTTATATCCAACTATGTAATAACGTGAGTTACTTTTATCACCAAACCTTTTTCCCAACGAGATTTCTTTCTCTTTAAAGCAAGATTCTAAAACACCTAACCTCTATAGAAATTTCTTGCTCAACAACTTTTTTATGATTGGATTTTATCTCAATGAATAGACATGCTTGTTGTTATGGGGACTAAAAAAACCAATTTCTCTTGACCCACCAACCTCTCAGTCATCTCACTTCAATTCCTTCTCAAGAAAATATAGGTTTCCTAAAATCAATGAACACACTAGTGTCACTTATTTGAAATACTCCTATAAATTCCTTAAACATATCCTCTAACTCCTTTGTTGATAAAAATACATTGACAAGGGGACATATATTAGAAAAATAAATAAATTGTTGCATAGATCACTAATGTCCATAAGATCCAAATAAGAATTGAAAAATTTACATCTCCATCATCTCGACCATCGTAAAGAGGACCAAAGGTTCATCAATAAATTGATTTCAAAATTCTACAAAGGGATAAGGCTTGATAGGATGTGTGAAACCACTAGAAACCCAGAAAAATTATAGCCAAAAATATAATAATTTTGTGTTCTTCCTAAAGTTACAGGCTAGCCAGGCCCATAACCCTCATTTGAGCACATTTTCATCCACCTGATCATCTCTCCATCACTGCTACCACTTTACTGAAGAGTGTGACTAGGAATTTCCCGGCTGGTGCAAATTTGTTGGAAAACCTCTAGCAAGAAGGGTTAGAAAAATAAATATAGATGCAAAAAATTAACTTAGGAAAATACATAAAAAAAAATGAGCACACCAAACTAAATTACACACAAATTGCTACAAAACACCAAGTAACTGGAATCTAGATTCTTCCATTAACACAAAATTTTTTTACATAACATGTAAGCCATCCCTACCATGGTGTTGGGAGGCTATACTTCCTCCAAAGCTCTTCTCTAGCCTAAATCCCCACATATTAAAAACCATAAGGAGAGACACGAATTCCAACAACCCTAACCCTAAGTTAAAAAATTCAATAAAATATGTGAGGGTAGGAGAATATTTTAAAATAAAAGTATCTCCCACCTACTTGTTGGGAAAAATATTGAGGGGGGGGGGGGGGGGTGTTGAATCAATATAATTTTTTTCTTTTCTTACAATGATTTCTATACGCAACTTTACTGAAGTAAACCTGCGTATGTACATGACTGTTATGCAAACAACTAGCATATATTCAATGAACTTATATTTCAGTTAATTCCTCATCTGTTTAACTTAAACCAGTGCATCAATGATTCATCAGACATTTGATAAGTAGTAAACATGTGTAGTAACAATAGAATAAATAACGACACATAAGAAACACCCATGAACACTAGTATTTAAGGTGGAAACCCAATGTAGGATAAAACCACCATTGTTGTCGTCTTTGTCTTCAATTTTATTATTATAAAAATATTCTTGCAATATTTTACTAGCACAGACTCATACCACCATGCAGAGACCCACCTGCAAAAGGCTATAACCTTCACTCATTCTCTATCTCCTACTGGAAGGGAGATCCAACCCCCTGATCTCATTTACTAGCACCCACTGGAAGGGAGCTCCAACCCCCTAATCTGATGACCAACTACTACTGGTAGGAAGCTTCGACTTCCTCACTGAAGGCTACAACCTTCAGCACCATCGTGGACCACGTTTCATAAATTTTCATACTTGATCCACTTGCTTCAACTCATTACAATATGTAGGCCACTTTTCATCAAATTTTCAGACTGGACCCACTACCATCATTTAATCCCATACCAGATATCAAAATTGAAACTCATGACTGTACCAAATAATTCAACCAATCACTAAATCACTGAATCAAATAACCACTAAACCATTCAATCACTGAATCAAACAATCACTCAACCAATCTTCAACTCAAATCAACAAACCTCTTATTAACCATTCAAAACAATGAAATCGCTGTAACCAGAACATCACTACAGAACCCAAATGATGCATCAACTTCCTGAACCAACTGACGAACCCTGATCAATAACATGTTAGAATACATATGTTACTTTACTTTGGAAAATATGCATGTATATGTGACTTCCTTGAAACATGCCTGTAGAAAGATCTCAAAACACTGAATCCTAAAACTAAATTACTGTCATTTTTAAACTAACTCGAAGTCACACACAGAACTACTGAATCATTCTGAACTAATTGCACAATAATCACTTATCTTCAATCATATTCAACCAGTGGCATCATCATTCTCCAACCAATCAAGACTCAATCAACTTCAAACATCCCTATTAAGCCCAAATCAACATGAAGACATCATTGACAGACAAAAGAAATACAAAAATATTGATTATACTGATTAGACATATTCTTCAGAAAAAACCCTATCCTTCATATTTTCTTATCATAAATCATTTCCATGTGTATACACGCTTTCCATGAAGGAAATCCGCATACAAATCTCAACATACCAAGTTATGAACTACTATAAATTTGAACCAAAAAATGAATTTCATACAGACATAGGGAATCATTATGTTACATCATCGTACTTTAAACCCCATACAGTTAGTTGTATCATGATCATATCCAATCAAAATCAATTTTAACTTCAATTACCATTGTTAAACCCAGATCTTCACGAGAGACACCATAGATAGACAACAAAAAAATTCAATAAAATAGCTTAAATTGATCAAACATCATTCTCTGAAAGAAACCTGACTTATATAGATTCTTATCATGAAAGTAACCTCCGTGTATACACACTTTTCAGGAATGAAATCCATGTATAGATCTGCACTATAGAAAATATACACTACTACTTAGAAGGGAATCTGCATGTGTACACACCTTACCTGTGACAAAGCTGCATATATATTTGCAATTTTTAACTCGCAGTTGTGATGTACATCAGAAATTCAGACATACCCATATCAGACCATACATAGTAATAAATAAGTGTCATACAACAGATCTAATCACCCCATAAATAGATCATACAATACATAATCATTTCAGGTCTATTAAGCTTGATTCATCATTTTTTTACTGGCTACATACTTATTTTATACCAACCACTCATCAATAACCCATACCATGCATATATACTTTAGAGTGAAGTAGACATTCATCACACATTACTTGCACACAAAAACACCTGGATCCTCATCTTCTTATATATCTCAGGTCTTAGCCAATACCATGGGTAAAAAACACACTAATTTCGATGGTATTCTTTGATAGGATCAAATATCCACTGACAAGCCCATTACTATGGGATAATACCATGGTAAGGACCCTTGGTATTTAGTAAACCATAGTGCGCAAACTGTATGTGCCTTTTCTTCTTCATACCTGCGTGTGTACGCGATTTTGATTTATCAAGCCTGCGTATACATGACTTCTCTTCATCATACGTATGCATGTACACATATTTTATTCATAGAGCCTATGCATACATTACTTCTCTTCATCATACCTACGTATGTATAGGATTTTTCTTCACGGAACCTGCGTATACTTCGTGGAACTTTACCTTCATCATTCATCTATCAATGACTGGTATTTATTTCTCTGTCACCTTTGCACTGGCTTCTAGATACATCCTGCATCACGAATATTCCATCAATATGCAACTTATCAAGTGGATTTCCATCAAGGAAAAGACATATATCATAATTCCAACAATCTCCCCCTTTGGACTTGATGGAAACTAATTTGTTGTTAGATCACCCCAACCTATAGATACCTATAGAACACCCATCAAACACCCACGAAAACAACAAGTTACTTTTCTCCACCTTTGAAATCAAGGAAAAAGGGCTAACCAAAGCTGAATGAAGGCTTCCATTTTGTAGAGTCATGAGCACTATAGATCTGATATACACTATATATTGACCATTCTTCCCCTGAGCACATGTTGCAGCATCTAAAATAGTTTCAATGAAGAAAGGGACTATATGACTCAACTGAATATGAACTTTCATGTCATCAAGGACTCAAACTTACATCAACCACCCAACCAAGTGGGGTTACATATAACATCAACTATAAAACTGGGATTACTTACATAATTGACTTGACCCTCAATAGTCCAAACATGACTAATTATTACAATGATTACATCATAAGTCTCTTCATGACCTTTACATAAAGACACATATATGGCATTCATAACCAATACCATAAACCTCTATAGTGAGGTATCAAGACAATGATAGTCATCCACAACCAACATATACCGAATATAATCTGCACCATAAGTATCTGTTAGCAACATCATGAGTAATTTTAAATATCATCAACTTGTGACCATGTCAACAATATCAACATCATAAGATATTTATGTAGAGATTAGCTATCAATTCATTCTCTTGACCTCATTAAGGAAAAAATTATTTTTCCCTTTTTAGGAATAGCCCCAAACCATGTTCATCAAAGAAAAATATGTGGCAACCATGTATATCATCATGAAATGAGATAGAGAATTGAAGCATCATATCATATAGCATGAGTAAGCACCATAGGCATGCATCAACAAAATATGTGAGAATCAATCAATAAGATAATAAAATGTATCCATATCTCAAAATATCATCCTAAAGAAGTAAAAAATCATATCAATAGCCATGTCTTCATGAACTTTGTAGCAAAATCATACTCTTTCCTCAATATGTAAGAAGAATTATTGTACCAGAGCCACTTCATCAATAATCAATATGTATCAACCAATCAACCTTGTGATATCTTATCACTAAGGTATTCATGATTTGTTTGCATAATGACGATACAATATGCATCATTCACGAAAACAATCATCAACAACAACACTTTCATGTTCTTTACTCATATCTAAATCATTAGTCATGCATCAATATTCATTTGTGAAGATAAAGAGAATATTCTACAAATCTGATTAGGGCTAATCCATAATATCATCATAAGAAATCCATGGAAGTAACATAATACCATTCAATCAAATAGAATACTGTAACCATGAACATCAGAACAAGAAATCCAAATAATAATTATCTCAAGAATATATCAAAGTCTTTTCTTGAGTCAGTCCCACGTTTCTCTATCAAAGAAAAGCATACGTTACTATCTATATAGGAACTCATGTATATACATGACTGCCTTTCATAGAATCCGCGTGTAGAAAGTGAAATAATTAAACTTCACAATCTCAGCTCCCCCTGAGCCTATACAAGTTGCATTTGTCTTCTACTGTCACATCAGATGCACTGTCCAAAATATAAGCAACCAGAATTATCAAAAATAGCCATGGGAATAATCATCAAGATAAATTGTGTATTTCTCCCCCTGATATTATATATCATTGATCCTAAGGATATGATAATCATCTTCTTCTCCTATGAGATAATGTACCTCACATCACTCCTACAATGACCGTTAGTTGTATTCTTTCAAGCATGATGAACTGAAATGGGTATTGTCTTCTTTCAGTCCGAGTCTGCATCCTCCTTATATATGTGAGAATTATATATTTAAAAACATATAATTTGTCTGTGTTTCTATACCCTCTTGCTATGACCTTACTAGTTTCTTTATATATTAACTTGCAATTGGTTGACGTGAACACAATTACATTTCGTTTATCTACCATTTGTCCTACACTTAAAATATTTTGGTCCAGGCCTTGAACTAATAAAGTATCAACTGCCTTTTTATTTTTGTTAAATTTGGCTCTTCCTTTTCCCAAAATGTTTGTTGGAGTAATATTTTAAAGAATAACCTTACCATATTGTTTTTTCTTGAGAGACTACAACTTACTCTTATCACGAGTCATATGATGAGAACATCCGATGTCTATGTACCATTTATTTATATTTTCAAATGAAAAGAGAGAAATAACACATCTTCTCTCTTCTTCTTTCTACTTGTTAAGCGGAATGTTAGTGGATCCATCTTTTTTAGGCCCTTTTTCATCAATATTCTTATCTGATTGCTTTCCAGGTTTGTTCCTGCAATCATTTTCTATATGCCCAAACATGTTACATGCATAACATCTTATTTGACTAGAAAATGAAGCAGTTGAATCATAATATTTTCTTCTCATGTTCCTTTTATTGCAATCAATAGCTTTGTGGCCGAATGAAGGACCCAAATATCCTTGATCACAATCTATTGACTCGCCCTCGAGTCAATATTATGTCTGCATCTCTTCATTTTCCTATGGTTGTGAAACTATTGTTAATCCTCTTTCTCCCTATTTTTATGCTTCTCCTTGCAATGAACAACCCAACTCAGGAACCATCTGCAAAGCTTGATATTTAAAACTATAATAATCCTATGTAGCAGTATTCTAGGTAGTGAGAAGGGTAGTAACTTTGTAAAAAAATTGGCTTGTATCTTCTGCAACAAGTTTATTAGGATAGGAAGCAAGAAATTTTTTCCAATAAGTATTGAAATCATGATTGAGCTTGCAAAACTACAAATTTTAGGCTTTAGCTACCCATTGGAGATCCCATAGTAAAATTTTGGCCTTATGCAATTCCTCCTCAAAGTGATGGATCAACTTATCAATCTCCTTATCTTGATCAAAGAAGTTTTTCTATTGCACGATATCTGTAGTCGCACGAACTTATTCCATGATATTATTACTTTGTTCATGAAACCAATATAGAGGAAGGTTATGTTTAAAGAGTAACCCTACCCAATCTTGGAATTGGAGAAATATATCTTAGGAATAGTGAGTAAATTTTGAAGCATATCTTTGGAACTAGATGCATGTTCAATAGGGTATAGAATATAATTTTTCAATTCAGTGACAATATTATTCAAATATTTGTTTGTGGCAACCATTTTTGTAGAGGAGGCATCAAGAAACTCAAGACACTATTGAGGATCACATAAAGAGATATCCTATGGGGCATTGGGAACAAACTCTATGAAAACTGGCCACATATGCTGGAGCTTGGAGCTAATATCCTCAATTTTCTTTGTCAGTTATCATTCCTTTGATGCAACTAATCATGTTCTTCAAAAAAACTATGGAGTTGTTTCTAATGTTGTTCACGCACAATGAAAAACTC